>ML829045.1:65830-94467 GCA_009831015.1 Picea engelmannii | reverse complement strand
AATAATTACATGCTTCATAATTTCAAATACGAATTTCCATAAATGGAAATTTATTTTCAAAGGAATAGAATTAAAATAAAATGTTTTAATATTTGAGGATGTCACATCCTCTCCCCATTAAGTATAAAAATGTCCTCAATGTTAGTATTTCCCTCAATTCATCACTTGGAACAAAGTTGTATAATATTTCATCATTTCATCGTCCAACTCCCAAGTAGCCTCCTCAAAGATAAAGTGTCGTAACAATCCCTTTGTTACATCATAAACAATTGATAACAATAAGAAATATTTTTTTCTTTTTCTTTAATACATTAAGAAAACATCATTAGAAAAATTTAAGCATGATATTAACATACTTCATTCATACACAGTCTAATTCATTCATCTCATTGCAAAAATAGATTTAGATGCAACTTCAATGTATTAACGATCTTCCATATCACACAATTATCACATACAACAAGAGTAAACGTCACGATTATTCAAGATCAACCACAACTTGTTTTATCTCACAAGATAATTGTTTCTAACAGAATAAATCATCATACAATGCAATCAATAATATCTACCCATCTAATCTAGCTGCAAGGTTAGGACCTCCAAGACACATAATCAATGCTCAAGTCCAGGATTCATCCGATTGATTTTCACCACTTAAGGTCTTAGTACTGGAGATTGTTTTGAGGAACAAGGAAGTATCTAATTCTCATATTTTTAGTCCAATCCAAACATCAATTATATTTACCAACATACTTATCTATATTTTTTTCAACACAAAAAAATCTAGTCACATGATCACCATTTCATAATGCCCAATGCATAGTATTACAATAAAGTCATCATCTTATTAAATTTAAGGATCATAATGATTCCATTAGTATATGGACATAAACTTACAGTAAAAACCAAAGACCATTAATAAGAAATCTATCATTATGATAGTGTCGACCTTATTAGGTTCACTAGAATGAGGGTGACAACCCTATAGGGTACAACTAGGTAGATAGATGTATGATCCATCTAACAATTTAAAGGAGGAAAGGAGGAGGGGAGAAAAATATCTTCCACGTATAGAAGAGATCATAAGCTTACTATGTACCTTGTAAACTAACTGTTAAATTGATGAATAAAATTATGCAATGAGTGGAGGTCTATTCTGAGAATGAATTAATAAGTTATGTAAAGAACCTGAAGTCTCTCTCTTCTGGGTTTCATAGTGCAACCCTTCCAGAGTCAAATCCAGAAGTGCGTAGAAGGGCTTCTCGAAATCCCAGGGTCAGGAGAAACAACACTCAGTGTGGAAAGAGACCTCTCTCAAGTTGGGAAGAGGTATTAAAAATGAGAAGGGTGAAGCTTAGGAGGGACATCACAATCTTACACAGGGGAGGTGAAAATGGGAACTCAAGATTTAGAATCCAATGCCTAGGAGAAGAAGCGTGTGAAGGGTTGAAGAGAGAAAATCAACGAGTGGAATCCCTTCGAAGGAGGTAGCGGTCGGGATATGACCGTGAGGGGTCAAATTCCCATGACTGTCAGATCAGAAAGGAGATGAACAGTTGAAAAACAATAATACCTTCAGGCTTCATTACTTCAATGGACCTTATTTATTTGTATTGAGTGAGCCTTGAAGCCTGAAGTCACGTAGTGAATCTACACCGTAGATTAGCAAGAGAATGTGATTCATTGCATCATCAAGGGGTTCAACGATTCAATGATTTTGAGTTGTAACAAAATATGGCCAAGAAAAAAATAAATGTATGAAGTCTTGAAGTGAAGGACAGTCATATATATAGCAATCGATCGAGGACCGCTAGATCTACGAGCCTTTGATTTTTAGAGATTCGGTAATTTGGCAGTCCGATGAAACTGAATCCATATTTTAAAAAGTTAAGGAACTCACAGAGTCCTGAGTTCTGGAGTAAATAATTACCATCGAACATTGTGTACACGTGTCTGTAGATTTTGAGTGTTCAGAATTTGACCATTTGGGAGGTGGGGTGTGAAGGTTGATTTGGTCAGAAAGGTCCCAAACTCGAGGAGCCCATAATTAATCTTGATTGTTGTCGACGGTTAATCATGTATCATTAGATCTGTGGGTTTGGCCTTTGCTAGTTCATAGGTATTGAGTGTTGTAGCTATAAAACATCTTGAATCCATGAGTCCTAGAGTTTCTTCTAGATGTAGATCGGAGCTAGGTGCAAGAACTGTCCATATCTGAATTGTTCAGGATTCAGTACTTCAAAAAAAAGGATTCCTTGTTACGAAAGGTGATAAAATCCCAAAGTTCTAAACTCGGGAGTAGATGTCGACTGTTTATCAAGGAAATGTAAGTCACTAGATCCCTGAGCCCTTCAGCGGTTCGACGATCTGGGTGATCCATTTTAAGCTATGAAATAGGAAAAACCCTGAAGTCCATAGTTCCAAAGTGGATCTCCACCGTAGACTCCCGTGTGAGGAAAAAATATGTTATTCCTTAGATCAAAATCATAAAATTTACTATGGAAGGGGGAAGAGCAGGGTTAACCTACAACTGTCTGTTAACTCAACATATGACCAAATTCGGCCGGTAATCACTTCGGGTGCAAGGGAGTGTTAAGGATGACAAACCTTCAGAGCTCTGGAGTCTTGAAAATTCTAATAGCTCCCTTTGGATAGTGACAGGTTCTATCCTAAGGTCACATGCATGAATTTTTTAAGGAAGAGGGCTTGCACACTACAGGTTAGAAGTTCATTCCTAAGACTTTAGCATGCCTCCCTCGGTCCCAAAACCTTAGATTTAACTTCAATTTAACATAGGTATTCATGTTGCAGGTAAATCAGGTTCAACAACGAATTCAACCGAGAAAAAAAAGATATAGTTAATTTAGGATTTCAATGAATATTATCTAGAGATTCACGATACATTCAGAACTACATCCCTATTTGACCAAGGAGAAAGGCATTGTTAATTTCTTGGCATAATATCAACTAAAAACTCTGCTCACAGATACTTCAATTATGGATGAAAATACAGATCTTAATCATAAACTATAAACAATAAAATTCGCATTCTACAATGAGGGTCAAGTTGCTCGATTAGAGTATGAAAAACATTTGGAATTACAGAGATGATTAAAATATAATGTTGTAACTATTGAATTTTTGGTATCAAAAGAAACACTTGGCATTCATACCTTCCAATGATTCTACAGTGACTCAATTAATCAATCAATGGATTTAGAATATAAAAAGAAATACAAGAACCAACGAATGTTGCGTAATGAACATGGCCTTCAATTCTTGCACTCCTTCCTTTCCTTTTCTTTCTAATCACAGAGACTTCACCGATACCTCCCAGGCAACACTAGGGGTACTATTATTCCCCCTTGGCCCCCTGAGCCACAAAGGGGCCAAGTACAAAGACTAGAGCACAATAACTTCCAAGATTTCCTCGCAAGGAAGAGCATCCACTCTTTTCACAAGCCTGGAGTCCCAACTCTCACAAGTAAAACAGAGTCAATCAAAAATTTGGCAGCATAATAGTGTTTCCCCAAAATTTTGATCCCCTTCCCTTATATGCCAATTTCTTTACATAAATCCTCCTCATGGGCATTTGTCCCTCATGAATAATTCATTAATTTTTAATAATTTAGTTAAACGATTATTCACCCACTACAAGTATCACATTCTCCCCAGGTTGCACAAGTAATGTCTCTTTTATTTTTATTTAAAATCCATTTTTTCTCACATTTCCCCATGTGTTCCTATTTTTCCTCTTAGTTGTCTCTTAGTTCCCCAAATTCCAATCCCTTAATTAATGGGTGTCTCCTAACTAGATTTTAGCTAGAT
The DNA here is from genome assembly GCA_009831015.1 of Picea engelmannii. Lineage (NCBI taxonomy): Eukaryota > Viridiplantae > Streptophyta > Pinopsida > Pinales > Pinaceae > Picea > Picea engelmannii. Next base: position 90,639 of record ML829045.1, on the reverse strand, counting down.
TTAGATTGGGAGTCTTTTTCTAGTTAGACTAGGGTTGGTTGACTCAATATTTTATTCTATGCACAACACATTCTCTCAACTTGTTATTTATTTCTAAATAAATATTCATTTTTAATAATTTCATCTACACATGCATTTTATCAATTCTTTAGGTTTTTACTTATTATTTCACAACATTTTATTTACTTCAAATCTTTAACTCATGTCATAGCTCATTTAGTCCTTTATTTAATTTTAGACTTATACTTTGAATTTTATTAGGCTTTATTAATTAATAATCTATTGTTTAATTAATTATTTTAATCCAACAAGGTCTAATTATTCCAATGTTTTCTAGGCCACCTGTGTTTATTGACTCATGTTTCAATTGTGTGATGTTCCCTTCGAGACAGATCTTCATGCTCCAAGGGTGCCACTGGCGTTGATATTTTTTGGAAGTTTGTCCAACCCCTTGGAGTCAAAACTCCATTCGGTCGACCTTGTGAGAGACTAAGGGATTTTAGGGAATAAGGACTCCACCTTACTACATACCCCTTAGAAATATTCATGAACGACTGTCTCAGTCTTATCTCATGGCATCATGGACCACCCAAACTAGGTAATCATTAACCTATAGTTCTGGTCACGGTGAGAGTGCTAGTAGGTCATGACAGGGACGTTGCCACACCTCTCCCTCAATATCTAGTTTCTTTGCAAGGCCCCTTTACTCCTTATGTGAGTTGGATTATAAATCATCGTCAAGCATTCATCCATTGACAAAAATAGTGTAAAAACTCCATATACATAAATCATACTAAAATCCTTCATAAATCATATGTGCATAATAATGAAATACTCAAAAATTACAATCCACTTCCTGAGTCAATACAGAGTACAAGGAATCTCATTGATGTCATCGGCATCATAACCTATCATGTGTCATGCATATTCATGATGACTTGTTAAAAGAAACTATATATATATATATATATATATATTAACTATAACACTTCAACATCATCATATATAACCCATAAAACGAATGAAATCACAATGTTTCATACCTGAATCACTTGCAAGAAAGTGTCCTCAAAGAATAAGTCAATAATAGTATGCTCAGTAGAGTGCAATGTTACAATTGCTTCCATTTCACTTTTACTTAGGCGATGGCTATGTTCTGAAGTACTATTTATTTCCTGTATGGAATGCGTGGTTCCTCTTGGAACTCACCTTCTGGTTCGACCTGCACCGTGTTCCAATCAATGATGTGAGTAGGCTCATGAATATACCTTTTAATAATGAAACATGAAAAACATTATGAACTTTTAGAATTGCAGGGAGTGCTAGTTGGTATGCCACTGGTCGGATTCGAGTTAAGACTTTGAATGGACCACAAAACCTTAGCGCCAACTGATGCAAGACCATCACCATCATCATACAATGAGGCACGGTGGAAAGTGACTCAACATCCAGCACGACACACTTTAACTCGTTTGGATCCCAAGGAGGGCGCATCACTTTAATTTTGATACCTTTGTAATTAAAGATCACATGAGATCAAAAGACTAGAGCCATTTTGTATTCTAAATAATGGTGTAATTCTATTTAATGCATGTAGGATTGTTTAGGTTTTGAGTGCCAACTCATATATGAATTGTAATTGTTCATTTATTGTAATAAGCTTAGTCGTAGGATGCTTTTAATTATGATAAGAAAGAACTAGAATCCCCTTCATGTATAAATAAATGTATAAATAAATGTAATATATGCCCAGAAGAGGATGCTGAAAGAAATCTATATAAGGTCATTGGAAAAAGAGTTGTTACTATTGTTTTTTAGGACTGCTGAAAGTTGTTTTTATTGTAAGTTGTTTTTCAAATAATATAGAAGAAGATAATTGCTTTCAATTTATGATATTGTGAATTTTTTTATCCCTGAGTAATTGGATAAATGATATGTATTTATCTCCATGTTTGTGTGTGTACATCTAAATGGTAGGTTGAATGAGTTCTAAATGTTATTGTAAGTTTCAATTGTTTCTCTTATGAAAGTCTCGGTGCAAGGATTGTGGAGGCCAAACCATCGACAAGTTCAGAAACTCGGGAGAGGTGGGGTAAGTTTACATTGAGAAAGCACAAGGAGTGCGCCTACACTTAAAATAGTGTAAAATATCATAGGGGAGACAAAATGCAAGGAGTGCGCAGATCCAACGCTTTTTTAAGTGTTGATAAAGCTGAGGAGAGATAGTGCAATGTGTGTGCAGGTGACTATTCAAGTCCAAATATCAGGAGAGAAGTGCAAAGTGTGCACCAGAGGTTGATTCATCTAAGTGACGAAGCTCAAGGATGGATAGCGAGAGTAAATCCCCCAAGAGAAGAAATTCCTTTTGTTTAAGGATAAGTGGAAGAGATCTGTTCAAGAGGAGTCATAATCCCTCATAGTCGTTCAATCAAGGAGAAGGAGAGTGATTTTTAACCCCCCAAGTCCTTCGGATGTTTTTGCTCTGGCATATTTGAGTTGTTTTTTTCATGTGAACCTCGATGCTCTTAAGTCACATATTGAATTTACATCATATATTTGTGGGTGAGTACAAACTGTTGGATCCTCGACTGATTCAGTGATTCGACACTTTGGGAGAATTTAACCATTGTTGTGCGGAGGTGAAGAATCAACTCGAAGTCCCAAAGTCCAAAGAAAACCATGACTGTCAGTTGTTGGATACACTTGGACCGTAGATTTATGAGTTGTTTATAATTCGGCCATTCGAAACGTTTTCTATGAAAATTGTTTGGCATGGAGAAAGTCTTGAAGCCAAGAGGCCTGGAGTCCTTAGTCTACATCGAGAAAAGGAGATAGATTTTTGTCCACCGTCCGATCAAGTCTCAAATTATCATTCGAGTGGAATGGAAGGATAGGGTAATAACTACACATGTCGGTTAAGTTTATTTATGACCAGATTCAGCCGGTAACGAATCTGAGAGATTGGAGTCTTGTATTTAGTGAACCCTCGAGAGCATTGAAGTCTCAGATCTCCGAACAATTCCTTTTGGTTAGAGCCTCGTTAGTGTCCAAGGTTATGTGAGATTTCTCTTGAATGGGAAGGGGAAAGTTCTTGAGACTGGATTCAGAGGAGAAAAGGAGATTAGTATAAGCGCCTATGAGTTTTGTGGGTGTGAACCTGCATAAGTGAATAAAAGGGACCTGTGAACATTGTAGAGGATCCAACATGGATTTGAGAGATAATTCAGTTTTAGAGAAATATCCTATATTGGGAGGTCGTGCGAACCATAAGGGGTTTGCATCAAGTGGTATCAAATCATGAATAAGATTTGTGAGAATAAATATTCAGAATCCTGCCGCAAAGAAGATGCAGGGAGAGACATGTAGCCAATGCTGCTATGGAGGAGGAAATGAGAAAAATTCAAGAAAGGTTGGATGATATAGAAACAACACAAAGGAGAGCAGCAGGAATAGGTGATGTTATTGATGATGAAAGAGAAAATATAGTAGAATAAGTTGTAGGAGAATAAGTAGCAAAGGAGTGACTATTTAGAGTTGTTGTCAAGATGGGAACCAGAGTGAAGATGGAAGTTATGATTTAAGAATGTAATTTGTATACATAAGAGTTTCTTTACTGGATAGGTTATTTAGAAAACTACTTTGATTATGAGGATATTGATGATGAGAAGAAAGTAAAACATGTGCTGACCAAGTTGAAGGGACATGCAACTTTAAGGTGGGTTGAGTTACAAGTTGATAGAAGGAGAAAAGGTAAGTCCAAGATCAATAATTGGGATATAATGGTAGCTAAGCTTAAGGATAAATTCATAAACAAGGATTATCAGTTGAATCTGTTCAAAAGGTTGCAGAATCTGAGATAGAAGGGTTTGTCGGTGAAGGAATATACTAAAAAAAAATATAATTTGAATATAAGAGAAAGACTTAGGGAAAATGAGGAAGAGAAAGTTGTTAGATATATAAATGGATTGAGATATGAAATCTAGGATGAAATTAGTATAGTAATGATGAGTATTGTAGAAGATGCTTATCACATAGCCTTGAAAGCAGAAGAAAAATTAGCAAAGAAGCATAGTTAGAGGAACAGGGGAAAGCGTCCTAAGAGAGGAAAAAGCGCCACCTCAGACAAATTCTAGAAAAAAAGGGGAGAAGCTGGAGGATCTAAAAGTCAAAAAAATAGAGGATGAAGTTCTAGAGGAGTATACTCTAGAGGAAGGAACTCTTTTCCAATAAGTAGAGGAAGAAGTAGAGGAGAGGAATTCAAATGTTATGCTTATGGAAAAACATGGAACATGTCTTGGTAATGTCCTGAAAATAAGAATGCAGGATTTAGAGAAGCTCGCATTTCTAAGGCACAATAGAGGAATGTGGAGATGAAGATGAAAGGAAAAGTAGTTGAATAAAAAATATCGCTCATGATGAGGAAGGCTCTTGTAAATCCATAAAAAGATGTACAATAACCAACCCAAAGAAACAATTTATTCATAACTTCTTGCAAGACCAAAGATAGAGTATGCAAGGTGATCATATACAATGGGAGCACTGGAAATTTAATATCCACATAGATGGTGTAAAATATGAAGTTGGAGATGATAGCACATCTGAGTCCGTACAGGGTGTCGTTGTTACAAAAAGGACATAAATTCATGGTAAGTAGACAATGTAAAGTTGAGTTTAAAATTGGTTGTTGTAAGGATGAATTTTTATTTGATGTCATCCCTATGGATGTTTGTCATGCTTTGTTGGGGAGACATTTGAAATATGATAGGAATCTCATACATGATGGGAGGAAGAATACTTATATCCTTGATAAAAATGGGTGTAAACATATGTTGTTATCATTAGAAGATAAGGGATTCAAAGAGGGGGGTAGTCCTAGTAGACTTCTCATGAGTGGGAAGGAGCTCTTGAAGGAAGTGAAGAAGGATCGGGAAATGTAGTTTTTTGTTATAGGTAATCCGAAAGTCATCCTTTCAAATACTTATATGAATGATTTTCCTATGGAAGTTCAGGAGTTATCAAATGATTTTTTTGACATTATGGTGGATGAGTTGTCTCATACTTTATCGCCCATCAGGAGTATTACTCATCATATCGACCTTATTTTGGGAGCAAGTTTGTTGAAGAAAGAAAAGTGCATATTAACCCCTCAAGTGAATGAACAGGTCAAGGTGTAGTTCCAAGATTTTTTGGACAAAGCACTAATCAAAGAAATTATGAGTTTGTATGCAGTACCAACTATTTTGAGTCCAAAGAAGGATGGAGGTTGGAGAATGTGCATATATTCTGGAGCTATCAACAAGATAACCATTAGGTATAGATTTCCTTTGCCCAGAATGGATGATTTAATCGATTGTTTGAGTGGGGATAGTGATTTTTCCAAGATAGACTTGAAAAACAGTTATCATTAGATAAGAATGAGAGAAGGGGACTAATGGAAGACAACGTTCAAAACAAATGAAGGACTGTATGAGTGGATTCTTATGCCACGTGGCTTAACAAATGATCCAAGTACATTCATGAGATTAATGAATGAAGTGATCAAAGATTTTATTGGGAAATTTATTATTTTTTATTTAGATGATATTCTAGTTTTCGGTAAGATTGAAGAGGAACATTTAAGACACTTGAAAATTGTGTTGAGGAGGTTGCAGCAGGAAAATTTGTTGGTGAATTTGAAGAAGTGTTCTTTCATGAAGACAAAACTTGTATATCCAGGTTTTGTAATATCTTCAAATGAATTGAAGATGGATCCAAAGAAGGTGAGGGATATAACAAAGTGGCCTTCTCCAAGAAGCTTGTTTGAAGTAAGAAGTTTTCATGGGTTAACAAGATTTTATAGAAAATTCATTAGGAATTTTAGCAGTATTTGCGCACCCATACTAGATACTATAAATAAGGAACATGGATATTTTGACTAGACAAAAGAAGTCGAGAAAGGATTTAGAGTGTTGAAAAAAAATATTACATAACAACCTATCTTAATTCTGCCAGACTTGAGGAAGACTTTCTAGGTCAAATGTGATACAAATGAAGTGACCATTGGTGCAGTCTTAAGTCAAGATGATAAGACTATTGTTTATTTTAGTGAAAATTTGAATGATTATAAGAATAAGTATTCAACATATGACAAATAATTTTATGCTATAATTCAATATTTGAAAAAGTGGAGACATTACCTTATACCAAGGGAATTTATTCTGTATACTGACAATCATGCTTTGCAGTTCATAACCAGACAAGAGAAGTTGAACCAGAGACATGCCAAATGGGTATAATTCATGAAAAAATTTACTTTTTTTATTAAGAATGTTAGTGGGAGTGCTAACAAAGTTGCAAATGCTTTGAGCAGATGATGTTTTATATTGTAGTAATTCTAAGTGGAGAATTTGGGATTTGAACTCCTCAAGGAGATGTACAAGGGAGACTCTGATTTCAAGGAAGCTTATGAAGCCTATGAAAATTATTTGTTAAGGGATAAAATCCAATGGATGGAGAATACGATCCAAGATGGTCTGTTATTCAAAGGAAGTCGATTGTGTATCCCAAAATGCTCAATGAGGTACAATTTAATGAAGGAAAAACATAATGGAGGATAGGATAGACGTTTTGGCCATGATAACAAATATGAACGATTAAGTTATTCATACTATTTTCTGGGCATGAGGTCTGTTGTGAAACAAATTGTGGAAAAATGTAGAATTTTACAATATTCTAAAGGAAAACAATAGAACAAAGGATTGTATCAACCATTTCCTATTCCAAACAGGATGTGGGATGTTATAAGTATGGTTTTTGTTCTGGGATTGTCAATAACCCAAATGGGAAATGATTTAATCTTTGTGGTGGTTGAAATTTTTTCAAAGATGGCACATTTCATACCATTTCAAAAAACAGGTGATGTTATTCACATAGAAAATTTGATTTTCAAGGAGGTCGTGAGATTGCATGGGTTACCCAGGAGTATAGTCTCAGATAAAGATACCAAATTTGTGGGACACTTTTGGAGGAATTTGTGGAAGAAGTTGGGGACACATTTATCTTTTATTTTATCATATCACCCTCAGACAGATGGACAGACTGAGGTAGTGAATAGAAGTTTCGGTAATATTCTAATAATTTTGGTAACTGAACAGAACAGTGAGTGGGATCAAATTCCTTCTCAAGCAGAGTTTTCAAATAATGAATCACCAAAATGGAGTACTAGCAAGAGCCCATTCCAGATAGTGTATGGAATGAATCCAAGAGAAATTCCATATTGAGAGATTTTGGAAAAGATGAATTTTGAAGTGAATGAGAAGAGGATTTCACTGCAGAAATGCAAAAATTGCAAGGTCAAATCAAGGGACAACTAGAGGATATCAGCCAGATATATAAGGAAAGAATATATCATAGAAGAAAAGAGGTGAATTTTGAGGTTGGATACCAAGTATTTCCACATCTTAGGAATGAAATATTTCCAAGAGGAAAATATAATAAACTGAAGATGAAGAAGACAATACCTTGTAGAATATTCAAAAAAATTGTTGCAAATGCTTATGATATTGAACTGTGAGAGGACATTGGAATTTCACCAATATTTAACATAGCAGACTTGTATCCTTACAATATAGATGACATAGGAGGGATTGATGATCAAGAGGAGATTCAATGGATGTGATAGATGCACATAGGAGAGAAGCCACATATAGAAAATATTTTAGATCAGAGAATTGCTAAGAGAACCAGGAGAAAGATTTATTATGAATATTTGGTCAAATTGAAGAATCATCCAGTAGAAGATTTTAGTTGCATAATTGAAGCACACATCCAGAAGAAAGGAAAGGAAGCGAAGGAGCCCATGGATAGGATTCCATGAATATTTTTTCCAGAGGAGTATGATGTAGGACCATCATCATCATCATACAATGAGGCACGGTGGAAAGTGACCTTTAACTAGTTTGGATCCCAAGGAGGGTGTGTCCCTTTGATTTTGAGACCTTTTTAATTAAAGATAATGTGATATCAAAAGACTAGAGCCATTGTGTATGCTCCAGAATGGTGTAATTGTATTTAATTCCTATAGGATTGTACATATTTTGAGCCTTGACTCATATTTGAATTGTAATTGTTCATTTATTGTAATAATATTAGTGGTAGGATGCTTTTAATTATGATAAGAAAGCACTAGAATAATCTAGAGGGAAGGATTGAGAATCCCCTTCATGTATACATAAATTTAATATATGCCTAGAAGAGGTTGTTAAAGGAAAGCTAAAAGAGGCTGCTGGAAAAAGAATTGTTACTCTTTTTGTTGAGGACTATTAAAAGTTGTTGTGATTGTAAGTTGTCTTTGAAATAATATAGAAGAAGATAATTGCTTTCAATTTATGATATTGTGAATCTGTTTATCATTGACTAATTGGATAAATGCTATGTATTTATGTCTGTGTTTGTGTGTGTGAATCTAAATGGTTGGTTGAATAAGTTATAAATGCTATTGTAAGTTTCAATTGTTTCTATTATGAAAGTCTCGATGCAAGGAGTGCACAGTTCCAACGCAAGGATTGCGGAGGCCGAACCATCTACAGGTTCAAAATCTCAGTAGATATAGGGTAATTTTACACCGAGCAAGTGAAAGGAGTGTGACTACACTTAGAATAGACTAAAATATTAGAGGGGATACAAAGTGCAAGGAGTGCACAGAGCCAAGACTTCATTAAGTGTTGATAGATCTCAAGAGATATAGAGCAAGGTGTACGTAGGTGACTATTCAAGTCCAAAGCTCAAGAGAGAAGCACAAAGTGTGTGCTAGAGGTTGAGTCATCTAAGTGATGAAGCTCAAGGAGGGATAGTGAGAGTAAATCCCCCAAGAGGAAAAATTCCTTTTGTTTAAGGCTTAGTGGACGAGATCTATTCGGGAGGAGTTAGAATCCCTCATATTTTTTCAGTCAAGGAGAAGGATCGGGGTTGTTAAGCCCCCAATTCCTTTGGACTTCCCTGCTTTGGAATATTTGAGTTGTTTTTGCAAGTGAGCCTCGAAGTTCCAAAGTCACGCAGTGAATTTACACAATAGATTCATGGGTGAGTATGAACCGTTCAATTCCCGAGTGATTCGGTGATTCAACACTCCGAGAGAATCTGTCCATTGTTGTGCGAAGGTGAAGAATCCCCCCAAAGTCCTGAAGTCTAAAGAAAATCTTGACTGTCAGTTTTTCAATACATGTGGACCATAGATTTCTAAAAGGTTTTGGGCGACAATTGTTTGGCATGGATAAAGTCCTGAAGCCCAGAGGCCCATACTCTTTCTTAGTCATAGATAAAGTAAAGGAAACAGATTTTCGTCTTTCATCTGATCAATTATTCAATTAGAATTGGAGCGTGGTGGAAGGATAGGGTAATACCTATTCCTTTTGGTTAATATTCTTTATGATCATATTCAGTCGGTAACCACTTAGGGATATTGGAGTGTTGTATTTAGTGAACCCTGCAGAGCGTCAGAGTCTTGGAGCTCCAAAAAATTCCTTTTGGGTAGTGCTCGGTTCCATGCCAAGTTTACGTGAGATTCCACTTGAAGGAAAAGGGGTGAGTTCCTGAGACTCAATTCAGAAGAAAAAATGGGCTTAGTATAATCTCCCACGGGTTTTTTGGGTGTGTGATCCGAAAAGATCTTTTAAATGAGAATGGTTGAGTTATCAAGCCTGTGTTAATTAACCAATTAGGAAGTTGAATGAAAGAGGAAGATATATGACAGCCACATAAACATATACATATCTTAAATGAAGGAATAGGAACATCAAACTATAGAACACCAAAGTGATAACGAAGTTCTACACTCTCGCCTACGTCTCTGGGCCTTTGTCTCAGTGGGTGAGGCTTTCTTATTTCTGTTCAAATATTTAAAATTACATCACTGCAGTGCCAAAAGGTTACAAAACTAATATGGTCTTGTTCTACCAGGTCTTTGTAACCGAACAAAAGAAACAAAACTAAGATTGGATGACCGGAGCTCCCAGAAATGGCCCACAAAGGTGCGCTCCTTAATAGCTTCCCTCCATAAAAATGGCTTTGTCTTGGAAAATATTCGGCATAAACCTTATCTGAAGCCATTGTCTTCTCATTTCCTCAAGAAGGTCTGGTTTATATAGATCTAAAGTTGGTAAACATATCCCAAATTTCCCCCAAGACCTAGCCTCAACAAGGGCCCAATATCCCCCAATATTGGCCAAAAATCTCCAATTTTGTTGAATAAAAAAAATAAAATCACTATAATAATGTGAAAAAACCACTTTGACAAAAATATTGGGCTAAGAACCTCTGGCCTAGGTGCCTACCCCCTCTACACGATTGCATGAATGCATGTGGCCAAGCACCATCTCTCTAGGGGCTGCGCGCTGCCCCCCTACTCCGTTGGCTCCTAGATTCATGGCACTTGCATATGACTTGGGCTCGATCGGACGGGATAAGCCCCCCCCCTGATCGACCTTCTTGGTGGTTAATTGCTGGTATCGTGGTGGAAAGTACTAAACCGTTGGAACTGAGGGCTTGAAAGTCACAATCGTGCACCAAAGGGTAGAGTCCGGGTCATATCGCGTGTTCCGAGTGTAACTTGTGCCAAGGGATGGGGCTATCCCCAACACTTACTCTACCCATTAGAAACCACACTTCAACATAAATATAAATGAATAGGCATATGGTATAAGCACTACCCATGGGTAGGTTAGCTAGCCCAACCTACCAAGCCTTTGCCCAAACCAGAGGTCAAGTGTTCGATTGCGGTGGAGATCCAAAACAATTTTTGTAAAACACGAATGAGACAATTAATGGTTTCCATGTCGCAGCCCAATTCGAGGCCACCTGGCACCATTCCATATGCCAGCTAAATTCCACGTGTCAACTACTCATTGTTCTAGCTGTCTACCACCTTTATGCCCTTTCATCTTACTCCCCCAGTCATCGTCTGCCACATGTCGTCGTATAGGTGTGCCACGTGTTACCCTTGTAGTGGTGAAATGTGTCACTCCCTAACTGGTCCTCCTATACCTGCCATGTCATCAGTATGTATGCCCAGTCAACCTACCATGTCAACTATATGGACCCTGCCATTTCATCAAAAACTTTTCCTGCCACATCATTTGTATGGTCGTATGACATGTACAATCATCTTCCATGTGGCACTGTACGGACTGTACAGTCATCATTTTTTGCCTGTTTGGAAAAATAAATAAATCACCATAACTTGAGCATACAATGTCTATTTGATCTCATTCAGGTTGAGTTGGGATCCTATCAACGAGGCCTACGCACATGCTTGTTTTGAAGCAATTCTAAGAACTTTTATTTTTAGGCCTTTTTGATCCCCATCAAGCACCTGGACCTGATTCTAGATCACACCTCCCCACTGAATTACCTTTTGGTCCCCAAAAGGTTACTGACCAGTCATCAATATCGGGATATTCCACCCAACTTCTTCCCTATCTTTGAACTATGTCGTGTGCACCTATCTCATCAAGATCAACTGTAACACAATCATGATAACTGTCAACATATTGTTAGCCATTTGAACCCTGTCACATCTTACTGAAGACACTATCATCCATGTAGAAAACATTACTAATGATAGCATAAAAAATTTGACAACATTGTCTTGAAGCAAACTGTGATTGATTTTCCATTCTACAATCATCTCTTTTTCTTGCTTAATATCAATTCATTGATTTGAAACAATTATAGGTGTGTTTCTTGCATGAGCCACCTTTCTTAATTGTTCTATAGTTTGAAGAGATTTATTTTCATTTAAATGATGAGAATAAACCACATATTCTTTACCTACTTTTCTTAAATGATATTGATTATTTTCTCTGTAGAAGATTTCTTTACGATTATACAAGTATGGAATGCCTAAGACCATTCCAAATTCACTTATTGGCAGCACATCACATGTTACCTCATATACAAACTTAGATGAAATTGCAAATTTTATTGTGCACTACTTTGTTATGTGCAATTGATGATTGTTTCTTATCCATTTAAGTCTGTAAGTCTTATGATGCATCGATGTTTTTAATCTTAATTTCCTAACCAATTCCTCTTAAATTAAGTTAGATTATGATCTACTATCTATCTATGTATCTACCTTAGTATGTCGCATGACGACCCTTATGTGAAACAAGTTACTTCTACAATCAATTCCTTCAACAATTTTACCTATCATACCAACCAATGATACCTTAGATTCATCACCTGAATTCGATCCCAAGTTTGTTGATCATGTTGTTGTTGTCACTGTTTGCCTCCCTTTCATTTCTTTGAACCACTTTGGTCTCTTCTTGGGATGCAATTTCCAACATCGGTCCTCATCATGCCCCTCTTTCTTGCAATGCTTGCTAGAGGGTTTATCTTCCTTCTCTTGCAAGAGGAATTCTTGTCATGCGACCTCCTTTTATCCTCTTTTGTTGAAGATGATTCCCCTGATACTCCAACACCTGTTTTCCCTGCTTCAGTGTATGTCGCTTGAACAAAAACCTCATCAAGTTTAGTTGGTCCAAACATGAATATAGTATTTAGAATATGTTCAGGTAAACCTCCTATATACTTCATAAGAGTTTCTTGGGTATGTAAAAGAATATCTAACATTAATGCCATTTTACGAAAGCCATATGTGTATTCTTGCACTGTATGTATTTTTCTTAGTTTTAAAGCTTGCCATTCAATTAACGCTTTCTCTTTATAACCCAAAGGATAGAATTGTTTTCTAAGTGCATAAATAAAACTTTGGAATTATGGAAATACATTACCCACTTGTTGTGTGCCATTTTGAAACTTGCTTTTCCACCATATGAGAGTTGTTCCTGCAAGTCTAAGCGAAGCCAACTTGATCCAAGTTGCTTCTTCCTTGATCTGTTGCACACTACAATAAACCTCCATACGTCTAACCCAATTGTCAAGTCTTTCTACATTAGCTTCACCATCATACATGGGTAATTCAAATTTAACATCAAGTTTTAATAAAGCCATTTCATTCTTATGTTTATGGACATGCTTCTTTGCATTGGATTTAGAACTTGAACTTGAAGAAGAAGGAGAAGAAGGAGGTGAAGGAGGAATTTGAGGATGATCCTCTCCTTATTCACTTTTTCCCTTTGCATATTCATCAATAACCAGTCTCTTTCGTTCCAATTAATTCTCATACAAAACCTTCATCATCTTCGACATAGAAAAGAAAGTTTGTCAAAACTCTTTCTCATCCTAAGAAAGTCCCTCTTCGGATGTCAACTTCTCCCTTTGAAAATTTCTCTTTCTCAATCCAATCAATGGATTCTATTCAACAAGCTCGCCTTCACCACAATGTATATTTTCCCTGTTTAACATGAAAAAATCAAATCCATACATCAACTAGATCTGATACCAACTTGACCTGAAACGATATTTTATACGAGATTGGTCGAGTTATTATGCATGTGTTAATTAACCAATTAGGAATCTGAATGAAAGAGGAAGAAATATGATAGCCACATAAAAATATATAGATCAAAAGTGAATCAAGAAGAACAACAAACCATAGAAAACTGAAGTGGTAACAGAGTTCGACAATCTCACCTACATCTCTAGGCCTTTGTCTCGGTGGGTGAGGCTTTCTTATTTATGTTCAAAGATTTAAAAGTACATCCCAGCAGTGCAAAAAGGTTATAAACCTGATATGTTCTTGTTCTACCAGGTCTCTAGAACCCAACAAAAGAAACGACACTGAAATTGGATGACCGGAGCTCCCAAAAACGGCCCGCAAAGGTGCGCTCCTAAATAGCTTCCCTGCATAAAAATGGCTTTGTCTTGGGAAATATTAAGCATAAAACTGCTCTGAACCCCTTTTCCTCCCATGGCCTCAATAAGGCATGTTTTATATATATCTGAATTTCGTAACCATATCTCAACTTCCCCCCAAGATCTGGCCTCAACAAGGGCCCAATATCCCCCAATATTGGCCAAAACTCTCTAATTCTGCTGAATAAAAACAATAAAATCACTATAATAAAGTGAAAAAACCACTTTGGAAAACATTTTGGGCTAAGCCCCTCTAGCCTGGGTGGACACCCCCTCTACACGGTCACATGAATGTATGTGGCCAAGTGTTATCCCCCTGGGGGTTGCACGTTGGCCCACTACTATGTTGGCTCTTGGATTCATGGCGCTTGTATAGGGCCTGGGCTCGATCGGAGGGGATAATCCCCCCCACTGATCGGCCCTCTTGGTGGTTGACCCCTCGTCTCATGGTGGCAGGTAGTAAAATGGCGAAACTGAGGGATGGAAAGTCACAACCGTCCACCAAAGGGTAGATTCCAGGTCATATCGTGTGGTCCGGTGGTAACTTGTGTTGAGGGATGGGGCTAGCCCCATCCCTTATTCTGCCCATTCGACCCCACACTTCAACATAAATATAAATGAATAGGCATATGACATAAGAAATACCCATGGGTAGGTTGGCTTGCCCAACCCTACCAAGCCTTTTCCTGGACCAGAGGTCAAGTGTTCTATTCTAGTGGAGACCCAAAACATTTTTTGCAAACCATGAACGAGCCAATGAATGGTTGCCATGTGGAAACCTAGTTTGGACCACATGGCACCGTTCCATATCCCAACTAAATGCCACATGTCAATTTCTCATTGGTCCAGTTGTATTCCACTTGTATTCCCTATCATCTTACTTGCCCATTCATCGTCAACTACGTGTCAACGTACGAGCGTGCCACGTGTCACCCTTGCAGTGGTGACACGCGTCACTCTATGACTGGTCCTCCTATAACTATCATGTCATCAGTTTATATGCCCAATCAGCCTACCACATCAGTTGTACGGACCCTACCACATCATCGCCAATTGTTCCTACCATGTCAGTTGTATGGTCATACGACCTGTACAATCAGTTTCCATGTGGCACTGTATGGACTGTAAAGTCATCATTTTTTGCCTCTTTGGAATAACTAACAGATCGACATAACTTGAGCATACAGTGTTCATTTGATCCCATTCAAGTTGCATTGGTTTCGTATCGATGAGGGATATGCACACGTTTGTTTTGAAGACATTATGAGAACGTTTAGTTTTGGGCCTTTCTAAGCCCCATCAAGCTCTTGGATTTGATTCTGGATCAATGTGAACTTTCATAAGCGAAGAAATGGGACCTGTGAACATTGTATAGGATCCAATAGGGATCCGAGAGATAATTCAACTCTAGCGAAAGATCCTATATCGAGAAGTCACGTGAGCTATAGGGGGTTTTCTTCACCAACTTGGATCAATTTTCTATTTTTAGTGAGCTCCTTCTTTCTTTGAATTTAAGGTAAACATGTTCTCCAATGTTAAATTCATGATGTCATATGTTCATATCAATGTAGATTTTATGTCAATCTTGCGCAACCTTTAAATTCAATGGTACATTTTTGAGAATCTATTCCATTTCTTGGAGTATTTCTGGTCTAGCCATGATTCAGTCAACCAGATTATACCAATTGATTGGGGTTTTACATTTCCGTCCATATAAAAATTCGAAGGGTCTGATTTTTGTTTATGCTTGATATTCGTTATTGTATGTGAATTCAACTAGGTCTAGATATTCTTCCCACTTAGTTGGTTTTGTTCTTACATGCATTCGTAACATATCTTCGATAATATGATTTGTATTTTATGTTTTCTCATCCATTTGGGGATGGTAACTTGAGCTAAAATCCAAATTAATACCCAAACCTGCAAACAATTCCTTCCAAAATTTTGAGGTAAACTGAACATCTCTATCTAAATATTTATTTCATGAAAATTTTAGAGATATTAATTTCATTGTAAGTAGATTTCACATGTATGAAGTGTGCAAACTTACTCAACTTATCAATTACTACCATGATTGAATCGTTTTTTCTTTGATTCTTAGGAAAACTTGTAATGAAGTTCATTAAAGTAATTTTCCATTTCCATTCTGGTATAGGTAGAGGTTGTAAAAGACCTTTTGGATGTTGATGTTCAACTTTGACATGTTGACAATCTAATCATTTAGATAAATATTCAGTTGTTTCAAATTTCATATAAGGCCAATAAAACTTTTTTCTTAAGGTTGTTATCATTTTCTAATATCTTGGCTGACTAGAATAGGGATTTTTATGTAGCTCATTCAAGATCATCATCTTCAATTTATCTGAATTAGGTATATATAATATGTTCTTGAACCTTAATAGTCCAATCTTATCGATGTTGAAATATGTATTGTTCAAATTTCCATCATTTTTCTGCAACTGATCTGTTGTTTTGATGTATTCTACATCATTTATGCTTGGATATTTAATTGTCTTCAATATCACTTTCTCTTTTGTTGATAATTACTTCATATAATTCATTAGTTCTCCAAATTAGTGCATATGCAAATTTATTTTCCTTTCCTTTGACGTGTTGTACTTCGAAATCAAACCCACTTAGAAATGTTGACTATAATATCTACTGAGCACATGTTATCAACTTATTCTTTTAGGACACTTGCGTGCAAGTGATCCAGTTATAGTACAATGTTATTTGTTTCGACTATGTATTTTCATGATGATGTTGATGGGTTGTGATTTATTTTTACTTGATATATGTAGTGACAAATTCTATTGATGAGTTTACCTAAGTGTGCAGGACACATGACAGATTATAAATGTTGATGGAAACACTGGACCTCCTTGGACTCTAGATTGAGTCAGGGAGTGGATTGTAATGGTTTGAGTATTTTATTTATGCATATGTGACATATGATTGATTATAGTATGATTTTGTATATGGATCATTGATAGTGTTTCGTCGATCAATGAAGGCTAACGAAATCTTTCTAATATAAATCACATTAGGAGTACAGGGGCATGCACAAAAAATCAGACATTGAGGGAGAGATGTGGTAGAGTCTCTGTCATAGCCTACTAGCACTCTCGTCATGGCTCGAACTATAGGTTAACGATTACCTAGTTTGAAATGTACACAATGTTGTGAGGGAAGACTGAGACAGTCACTCATGAAGATTTCTAAGAGGTGTGCAATAAGGTAGAATCCTTATTCCTTAAAATCCATTAGTCTCTCACAAGGTTGACTGAGTGGAGTGTTGACTCCAAGGGTTAGAAAAACTACCAAAACTAGTCAAAAGGCGAGTGGCACCCTTGGAGCATGGGAGTGCATCTTGAATAACATGTCGCGTAATTTAAAAACTTGAGTCAATGAATCTAGGTGGCCTAGAAAACAATGAATTGATTTGACATTGTTAGATTTAAAATGATTAATTAATGAGTAATTTTATTAATTATAACTCTCCATAAAGTCTAAGCCTATACTAAGACAAATCCTAAGTCTAAGTTTAGTAAGGGGGATAAAAAAAATGTTAAATAAAATAAAAGATTAGAGATAAATCAATCTAAAGAAAAAGTGAGATAAATCTAAAGATTTGATATAATGCACATGTGTGCAAGAAAAGACCAAAATGGAATTTTAAAATAAGAAAGGAATAAAGAATGAGAGAATAGGCATACACATAGAATGGTATCTAGAGTCTAGCTACCACTAGTCTAACTAGAAGAAGACTCCTATTTTAACTCTAACTCGGATTTAGTAAGGTGTGAATTATTAAATTAGAATTTGTGGAATAAAGAGACAACTATGAGCAATTTAAGGAACACATTTGGGAAATTTGAGGTAAATGGATTTTTAATTAAAATAAAATATGTAATTACTTGTGAAACTTGGGGAGAGGGTGAATAATCCCAATGGATTTAATTAAAAGTTAATTAATTTTTCATCTGGACATGTGTCAGTGAGGAAATTCCTATAAATAAAATGGTCTAGGTGGGAAAGATGATCACACAGGTTATTGGTACGGTTATGATGCCAAATTATTTTTGACAGGTTTTACTTGTGAGAGTTGGGATACCAAGATTGATCTAGAGTGGTTGCTCTACCTTGCGAGGCAAGCTTTGAGCTATAGTATTTATGGTTTGTGTGTGCTTGGCTCCTTTGTGGTTCGGGGGGCTAAGGGTGAATAAGAGTACCCCTAACGTTGGTTGGGAGGTACCAGTGAAGTCTCTGTGATTAGCAAGTTAAGGAAAGGAATGAGCACAAGAACTTGAAGAAATATTGATTTCGCAGCGTTCATTCGTTCTAGCATTTTTATATTCTGAATTTTATTCACAGTATTAGTGTAATTGTATGTTAGATTGATAGAGACATTGTAGAATCATTGGAAGGCATGAAGGCCAATGTCTAAAATTTATGTCAACATATTTTGGTTCAAAGTTTATATTTATTTACTTTTGATGTCAAGAAGATATTAATTATAGTGTTTATATTTAAAAATTCATTGTAATTCCATATGTTGTTGTTTTCTAATTTGGGAAGGCTTGATCTTCCTTGTGAAATCTGTTTTTTTTTTTGTAAATGGTATATTCTCAAAAGTGGTTTTTAATTTGTATTGAAGTAGAATGATCATAGTTTAGTTGAGGCCATTGAGATTTAAATTTTGCATTAATCGCTGGAAAAATAAGGAGTTTGTTCCATGATTTTCATGAGTTCTATTGAAATTCCTTTTAAATTTCCAAACTGATTATTGTGCTAAATTCTTTGTTGAAATGAATACTATATCCGAAGTTGTGATTTCCTATTTTAGATTAACGATATTCTTTCTATCAAAATGTGAATCCCCAATGAATTTATGTTTAATAATAATTTATTATTATCTTTGTGGAACATTGGTTAATCAGAATATTTTGGTAGCAAGGAACCTCTGTAAATTGTTTGTAAATCGAAAATTTCGAGATCGGGTGATCCTAGTCTAATGGTTTCCAGGATTCTTCACTCACTTATAATCCAGGGCGTAAAACATTTTTTCATAAAAAATATATACATGTGATGAGGAGCCAAAACATGGTGCTAGTAAGAAGTACGCCTTTCAGGGCTCGATAACTTTGACACTCCATAGGTTCTTAAACCCAACACTTATTTTCTCCCGAAGTTCTAACCAACCGAATATGGTCTTGAGTTGTCTTGACCTAAAGTTGTAGGTTAACCCTACTCAACTCTTATTTGCAATTATTTAGTAATCTAATCTAACATCTGGTGGAGTTACTCCTCACACAAGTTTCCATGCAGGAGATCCACTACAAAACTCTGACCTTTGGGGTTTTTCCCACTTCACATACTGAGTTTGTTCCACCGATATCGTCAAACCATTGAAGGGCTCAGAGATATGATGGCTTACACGTCCTTTAGATCGACAATTTGCATCCACTCCATAGTTCAAAACTCTGAGACTTCATCACCTTTTGCAAACAACTGTAAATGTGTTGAACCTTCATAGAATAGATCTAGCTAGAAAATACTACACACTTTTGCAGAGAGAAATTGAGAAAGAAGAAGCAAAATAGAAATAATGGAAGAATTCTCATTAACCGTATTCCACACTCAAAAGAGTGAATAATTTACAATAGATATAGGATACATGAGTAACTAATAAGCCATAGTGGTGGTCTAGATTGATCTGGACACACACCAATAATTACAAGAGTAAACTGCCACCTAGTCTAGTCTCTCAGGCAGTTATAGGAGTGAACTGCCACCTAGTTGAGTTAACTAGTCAACTAGTCTTCAGTTAATTGACTGAACAAAGAGTAGTGAGTTGGTGATGATCCCAATGTTGCATGGTGACAAAACCAATGCAACATCTAAACTTAACTCAATTAGTCAAACTGAAGTGTCAACTGAAAGAAAATATTCTCCAGGTGGAATATTCTCCCGTGAAATATAGGAGACTAGATAATGAGTAATTATGACTAATAAACAAGGAATAACCTTAGGAAAAATAAATCCTAGGTGTGTGTGAAGTAACTCCAACACCCCCCTTGAACATCACTATGGTGAAAATAAAGAATGGGTCTCGGCTACGAGGCCATGTTAAGTACCCAAATACAAAAGATACATTGAACTAAACGAGGAAAGAGGGAAAAACTCATGGGAAAAAACCCCCCCCTCAAATTACAATGCATAAAATAAAAAATGATAAGGAAGAAAAGGCAGTTGCTAAGCAACCATGTTCTTCACTCCAAGAAGACCTCACAACTGTGCAAGTTTGTGCTCTTTGAAGATTTTGTTGAAGATGTAGCTGTTTGCAAAGATATGATGAAGTATATGCATCATTGATATTTCCACACATATCCACTTTATTTTCTTGTAATGAATAATATCCAAAGAAATTTTGGATGAAATTTTGAAAACCTTGCGGCCATTTCCAGAAAAATGTTGAAATTTTGTTGATTTTGAAATGATCATACTTCACTTTCCGAACTCCGTTTTGGACGATTTCTTTTTGAAATTGGATATTTTCCCGAGAGGAATTCAAATATCCAATTTGTTTCTAAAAATAGTTCTCAGAAAATATCATAACCGAGTCTGATGTGCACGGCTCCCTTTTTGTCTCCTAACATGCATGCATGGTTCATGCAAAAGTGTCTGCATGTGAATCCTAAGATGCATGTCATATGTCTTCCACATAAATTTTAAAAAATAAATCTGAAATGGACTACACATCATCTTCAATTATTGGAACACTAATTTCTGCAAAAACGTTTGTAGAAGACTCTTCATAATAAGAGGCTCGATCTTCTGATGGCTTCTCTTATGGCTCTATCTGTTCGATCTCCTACATGAAATATTCAGAATATTCTTTATTCCCAAATAGAACCTCCAATCTAGTCCGTAATTCATTTGGAGTTAATCCTTGTGATTCTTCATATACTTGATGGAAAAGTTCGAGAGAAACAGACATGCCGATACTTCCTATGGCCATATCTTGTCTATTGAGAAAGTCATTTTTCTCATCGAAAAAATCAGACTCTACTTCCATTGCCATGGTTATTTGATATAAGTCTCTGCATCTAAGATGAATCATAATTTTTGGCTTCCATTCCAAATAGTTATGAGGCGTGAGAAGTATTTCCGACGAATAATCCATCTTTTGTTGTCTTCAATATTTTGTACCTGCAAAAATAATTTGGTGTATCTTTTTCTTAGTAGTCCATCGACTCCCATACCATGTAAATGTGTTGAAGTTGCACAGAATAGATCTAGCTAGAAAATAGTACACACATTTGCAGAGAGAAATTGAGAAAGAAGAAGCAAGATAGAAAGAATGAAAGAATTTTAATTAACTGTATTCCACACTCAAAAGAGTGAATAATTTACAATAGATATAGGATATTGTTGGGCACTTTAATTGTCTAATTGAATGGAAAATCAAAGTGTTCAATATAAATTGTCAACCTAGGGAAGTATGTTATTTCAAGATAATTCTGCATAGTTTATGCTAGATTATGAAAGCATCTCTAATCTAATTGTAGTAGGGAAGTTCTTTTTTTTAACAAAACCAACAAACATTATCGCTAACACAATTGTGTTGATATAGCTAGAGTGCTACAGACTTAAAATCATAATTGCAATTTAAATTGATGAATATACAAAAACCATGAATTGCCTACCTTAATCTAACTTTCTAATTTACTTTTGCAGGAAGAAATTCTATACTATTGCGGAAGGGAAATCTACTTATTGCAAGAAGCTACTTCAGACTTTTAATTCTCCAAAACAAGATTTTAACCTAATGCAGAAAAAAGAAAACGTAGTTCTCCAGCCATGTTTATCAACTAACTTCTAATTCTCATGAGACAAGTTTATGCACATTTACCAAGAAGGAACTAAACTGTAACAACAATTGTATTCAGAAATATCTAACAGTTAAAACATTTGCAATGAAAATGACTAAATCTAGAACTCAAAATAGAGGGGAATTGGTGAGGAAGGTGGGTCATTTCCTTCTCACTAAATCCACTCAAAGAGATAGGTTACAGTCTGCTAAAGAAATTCAATCCACTTCTTCATTTAATTGCCAAAAAGATGTCTGTGTACAATAATCGCTACATTCTTTAGTTCAAGGAAAAAGACTAACAACCCTTTACATTACAAAAGCTCTGCTATTTAAAGTCGGAGTCATTCAGTGTTCAAAAATAGAACAGTCTTGAGAATCCCCGATTATGAGGCTATTCATTAGATATCATTAATACAAAATCTTAAATTCTCCTTCATCAACATCGTGAGCTAGCATTCTAATCAGCAGATGTTGCAGCAGTAATATCACAATAGGACTGGTGGCGTCTGTTGTAACAGCTTCCGAGATTAGCAAGCTTCTGTCGTAGCAGTAGTGTAACAACCTCCAGGATTGATGGGCATCTATTGCAGAAGTCATGTAATAGCTTCCAGGATTGGCGCATAGTTGTAACAGAAACGAGTTTCTCGAAGTGGGTTGTTCTAACATTTTGATCATTAGTTAAATCATTTCATGGGTAAAATATGTGAACGTTATCAATCAAACATGCTAAGTAAATGAAAATATAAAAGAAATATGAATAGTTCATACCTTGGGAAAAAGGGTCTTGGTGCTCATTATAATAGTCATTTAGCTTACGAATGAGAAGGTTGAATGATCAAAAGGTGTGGTGAAAAAGGGACATTTCACGGTCCTAACATACCCCCCAACCGAAGACATTGCATGTCCTCATGAAAAACACATTCAAACCTTACTTTGTAGCTGAAGTAGATCCGTATCTCCTCTAGTGCAAAATTGTTAAGAGAAATTTCTAAATGCCGGTATTGAAGAATGTTGTGTCAAAAAGAAAATATGTTGTGTCAACAATCTATTTGGGTTTCTTTATTCTTGAGAATAGGATCAGTTTGAGTTGCTCGAGTAACAACTTGTGAATGAAACAAAGGTTCTTGTTTGCAAGCTTTTGGTATACCAGGAGCTGATTTATGACGTTGAGATCTCCCCTATTTTACTGATTTTTTTGTAGCAGGAAATCCATGTTCAATCTTGATTGATACATTTGTTGGTCCTATAGCGACTGGAACTTTGACTACCTCATATCCTGCCTCATAGTAAATGTTGCCACACTCAAAACACATGATTTATTTATCTCTGCCCATAACATCTTTTGTTAGTGCTAGGATGTCCAAGGTTATACCTTCTAGATTCTTTTGTCGAGCAACTGTCACTTCTTGTTTCAGGGTATTTAATTCTACTTTGAGGTTATTATTTTCTGTTATAAGTGCAACGATCCTGGAATTTTCTGTATTCTTGATCCTTTGCTCTATTTGGGAAAATAATTGGGTAAGTGGCACATCCTCAGCATGTTGTGGAGTTGGTTCTTGTGTAACAGCTATGGTTGTCAGGACTGGTTCTTGTGGAGCAGTCTCGACATGGACAGTTGGTTCTAATATTACTGGCTCTGGTGGGACAATCTTCTATGGAGCTGTTGGTTCTTGTGTAACAGTTGTATCTGTCAGGACCGATTCTTGTGGATCAATCTCGACGTGGATAGTTGATTCTTGTGGAACTATCCTTGCATCAACCATAGGGGATAGTGGATGAAGAATATGAACGGGGCTTTGATTTGTTGTTGATCCAATTTGGTCAAGGGCTCTCCGAGGTTTTCCTTTGAATGGATGTTTCCTTTTCTGCGAAGTTGCATAGGTAATGATAGTAGGTGCTTGATTGGATGTAGTAGCAATAGGAGTGTTATGTGTGATTGTTGGTGCCACAACAGAGGGGGTAAGCGGTCTCGATGTTATAGTTGACCGTGTTATCCTTGTTTTCTTTTTAGGTAATGCAGAGGTAAGAGCGGGGGTTTTCTTGTCAGAGGCAATGCGTAGGATTTCAATAATCGGTGTAGCAGCCAAGTGATTTGATTGTGGTCGAGCGGTTGGCTCTTCATCTGTTTGTTTGTCCACAACTACAGATTGTTGTAATGTAAAGTCGTATTGGCTTACCTGCCTGGTGCCAGGATGGCTTCGGGTTATACGGTTTCTTTTCTGAGTCGTCTTACGGACATTGACAGTAGGGGTTTGGACTATTGTTTCATCCAAGGGTAGAGGCTCTGGAAAAGGTCCATGGGTTGCATTGTCAAGGACTAGTACAATTCCTTCTGGATTTACAGATTGTGGCTGGTCTGCTGCAGCAGGTAATGGTTTATTGGAAATTCCCATACCTCTACGAATTAATAGGCCGATGAGTCTGTGATTAGAAGCGCAGTTCTTGGGGCTCTTGGATTTTTTACAAAACAGGCCATGTTATGCAATGAATGTAGGAGAAAATAAGGAATGTTTATCAATTTCTGATGTCGCAGATGTGATAATAAGATGAAATCAGAAAAATAAACAACTTGGTATCATCCTTCACAGGTAATGTACCTTTTTAGAAATTTTGTGACTTTCCCCCATGGCTCTGGTAAGGAATTGACATCTACACCTATTCCCTTGCTCTGAGCTCACTCAGTGTTGATGAGGAACCCCTTTTGTGCATCCGGGAGATGTGTTTTTCTATTAAACCATTGGTCTCCTATTCTTAGCAACCCTGTAACAGCAGCAATGCTTGCTTCTGTTACTGGAATCCTCACCCCCTTCACCATTGAATACCCTTTAGTAAGATTTTGACTAAACTCCAATACCTCATCCTCACTAAACTCTTTCAACTTCTTAAAATACAATATCTAGCCAGCCTGAAGAAATATTTGGTAGGCCTCTAGGTGTAGCAGTAAACTATCTAGAGTTGCAGGTTCATATCTCACAGTTGATCCTCCCATGATGTTTCTTGAGAGTCTAATAGGCAAGTAGGAGGAGAAACTATCACCTAAATCAGAGACGCAATAAGATCGAATGTGGTTTGCAAAAAGAATATAGTGTCTTAGTTAAAATAAGTGTGGGTGGAAAGGTGGTGGAAGTGTGTATAA
>ML829045.1:0-57759 GCA_009831015.1 Picea engelmannii | reverse complement strand
ATGAATTGCCTACCTTAATCTAACTTTCTAATTTACTTTTGCAGGAAGAAATTCTATACTATTGCGGAAGGGAAATCTACTTATTGCAAGAAGCTACTTCAGACTTTTAATTCTCCAAAACAAGATTTTAACCTAATGCAGAAGAAGGAAAAGCAGTTCTCTAGCCATGTTCAACAACTAACTTATAATTCTCATGAGACAAGTTTATGCGCATTTACCAAGAAGGAACTAAACTATAACAACAGTTGTATTTGGAAATATCTAACAGTTAAAACATTTTCAATGAAAATGACTAAATCTAGAACTCGAAATAGAGGGGAATCAGTGAGGAAGGTGGGCTATTTCCTTCTCACTGAATCCACTCAAAGAGATAGGTTACAGTCTACTAAAGAAATTCAATCCACTTCTTCATTTAATTGCCAAAAAGATGTATGTGTACAATAATCGCTACATTCTTTAGTTCAAGGAAAAAGACTAACAACCCTTTACATTACAAAAGCTCTGCTATTTAAAGTCGAAGTCATTCAGTGTTCAAAAATAGAACAGTCTTGAGAATCCCCGATTCTAAGGTTGTTCGTTAGATATCATTAATACAAAATCTTAAATTCTCCTTCATCAAAATCGTGAGCTAGCATTCTAAACAGCAGGTGTTGCAGCAGTCGTATCACAACAGGACTGATGGCGTCTGTTGTAACAGCTTCCGAGATTAGCAGGCTTCTGTCGTAGCAATAGTGTAACAACTTCCAGGATTGATGGGCATCTATTGCAGAAGTCATGTAATAGCTTCCAGGATTGGCACATAGTTGTAACAACAACGAGTTTCTCGAAGTGGGTTGTTCTAACATTTTGATCATTAGTTAAATCATTTCATGGGTAAAATATGTGAACATTATCAATCAAACATGCTAAGTAAATGAAAATATAAAATCAAGATGAATAGTTCATACCTTGGGAAAAAGGGTCTTGGTGCTCATTATAATAGTCATTTAGCTTAGGAATGAGAAGGTTGAATGATCAAAAGGTGTAGTGAAAAAGGGACATTTCAGGGTCCTAGCATACCCCCCAACTGAAGACATTGCATGTCCTCATGAAAAACACATTCAAACCTTACATTGTAGTTGAAGTAGATCAGTATCTCCTCCAGTGCAAAATTGTTAAGAGAAATTTCTAAATGCCGGTATTGAAGAATGTTGTGCCAAAAAGAAAATCTGTTGTGTCAACAATCTGTTTGGGTTTCTTTATTCTTGAGAATAGGATCAGTTTGAGTTGCTCGAGTAACAACTTGTGAAGCAAACAAAGGTTCTTGTTTGCAAGATTCTAGTATACCAGGAGCTGATTTATGACGTTGAGATCTCCCCTATTTTACTGATTTTTTTGTACCAGGAAGTCCATGTTGAATCTTGATTGATACATTTGTTGGTCCTATAGCGACTAGAAATTTGACTACCTCATATCCTGCCTCATAGTAAATGTTGCCACACTCAAAACACATGATTTCTTTGTCTCTGCCCATAACATCTTTTATTAGTGCTAGGATGTCCAAGGTTATACCTTCTAGATTCTGCTGTCGAGCAACTGCCACTTCTTGTTTCAGGGTCTTTAACTCTGCTTTGAGGTTATTATTTTCTGTTATTAGTGCAACGATCCTGCAATTTTCTGTATTCTTGATCTTTTTCTCTATTTGGGCAAATAATTGGGCAAGTGGCACATCCTCAGCATGTTGTGGAGTTGGTTCTTGTGTAACAGTTGTGGCTATCAAGACTGGTTCTTTTGGAGCAGTCTCGACATGGAAAGTTGGTTCTAATATTACTGGATCTGGTGGGACAATCTTCTATGGAGCAGTTGGTTCTTGTGTAACAGTTGTATCTGTCAGGACTGGTTCTTATGGATCAGTCTCGACGTGGATAGTTGATTCTTGTGGAACTATCCCTGCATCAACCATAGGGGATAGTGGACGAAGAATATGAACGGGGATTTGATTTGTTGTTGATCCAATATGGTCAAGGGCTCTCTGAGGTTTTCCTTTGAATGGACGTTTCCTTTTCTGCGAAGTTGCACAGGTAATGATAGTAGGTGCTTGATTGGATGCAGTAGCAATAGGAGTGTTTTGTGTGGTTGTTGGTGCCACAACAGAGCGGGTAAGTGTGTAATGACCGGGATTTAATTTAAACTACCATTGTATTAAAACGATACAGTAAATTTGAAATTTAATCAAAATTCGCTTACTCTAGCATATTCACTCCCAGATTTCAATAAATAAAATAACATTTTATTTAACAATTGCATAACAAGTTAAATTTACATAACAATTTGCATAACAAGTTAAATACCTCGTTCTGATGCTGTCACTTCCTTCGCTTGATCCTATCCGCAGTCGCTTGCTCCTTAAGACACCCCAAAACCAGCCACCCTACCGACCAGTACGCCTGGCCCTAGGACATCTATGGATGTCCTAGCCCTCCGAGCCCAAAACCCCTCAGCCCTGGTGCACTGTAAATCCCACTGTCCACTAACTCTGTCCCCATGCTTCAAAAATCCCTCTCCTCTCGAATGCATGAATCAATCCCTCCAAAATGAATCCTCCTCTCCATGGTCCTTCTCCCTCCCTTATGCCTCCTTCATCGCCCTCGCACCTTCACTCCCCACCAAACACCTTATCCATTCATTAAAGCCTTATCTATTCATTTAATTCTTTATTAATGGTCTTATCCTTTATTAAATATTCCCTTTAACGTATGGGTTACGTTATCCCTCATGGGATACGTAACCCCATTTAACCTTATTTTTTTTATTTTTTTATTTTCCCCCATTTGTTTATTACATAATTATTCAATTACTTTATTAATAATCAATTAATCACTAACCATTAGTTTAATACTTAATCATTTAATGTCTCATTTAATAATTAATCATTCATTAACCCTTAATTAAAGAGTTAATCATACTTCAGCTAATCATAATCAAAATAATTAATTAATAACATATAATTAATTATGGTTATATAATAATTAATTATAATTTAGCTAATTTTTTAGGATTATTTATGAAATTATTCATATTAATAAGTAAAGGGTCATTACAAAGTGGTCTTGATGTTATAGTGGACCATGTTATCCTTGTTCGCTTTTTAGGTAATGCAGAGGTAAGAGCGGGGGTTTTCTTGTCAGAGGCAGTGGGTAGGATTTCAATAATCGGTGTAGCAGTCAAGTGATGTGATTGTGGTCGAGCGGTTGGCTCTTCATATGTTTGTTTGTCCACAACTATAGATTGTTGTAATGTAAAGTCATCAAGGCTTGCCTGCCTGGTGCCAGGATGGCTTTGGGTTATACGGTTTCTTTTCTGAGTCGTCTTATAGACATTGATAGTAGGGGTTTGGACTATTGTTGCAGCCGAGGGTAGAGGCTCTGGAAAAGGTCCATGGGTTGCATTATCAAGGACTGGTACAATTCCTTCTGGATTTACAGATTGTGGTTGGTCTGCTGCAGCAGGTAATGGGTTATTAGAAATTTCCATACCTCTGTGAATTAATAGGCCTATGAGTCTATGATTAGAAGCGCACTTCTTGGGGCTCTTGGATTTTTTACAAAACGGGCCATGTTATGCAATGAATGTAGGAGAAAATAAGGATTGTTTATCAATTTATGATGTCGCAGATGTGATAATAAGATGAAATCAGAAAAATAAACAACTTGGTATCAGCCTTCACAGGTAATATACCTTTTTAGAAATTTTGCGACTTCCCCCCATGGCTCTGGTAAGGAATTGACATCTACACCTCTGCCCTTGCTCTGAGATCGCTCAGTGTTGACGAGGAACCCCTTCTGTGCATCCAGGCGATGTGTTTTTCTATTAAACCATCAGTCTCCTATTCTTAGCAACCCTGTTACAACAACAATGCTTGCTTATGTTACTGGAATCCTTACCCCATTCACCATTGAATACACTTCAGTAAGATTTTGACTAAACTCCAATACCTCGTCCTCACTAAACTCTTTCAACTTCTTAAAATATGATATCCATCCGGCCTGAAGAAATATTTGGTAGGCCTCTGGGTGTAGCAGTAAACTGTCTAGAGTTGCAGGTTCATATCTCACAGTTGATCCTCCCATGATGTTTCTTGAGAGCCTAACAAGCAAGTAGGAGGAGAAACTATCACCTAAATCAGAGATGCAATAAGCTCGAATGTGGTTTGCAGAAAGAATACAGTGTCTTAGTTAAAATAAGTGTGGGTGGAAAGGTGGTGGAAGTGTGTATAAAACTTGGAATGAACGGCTACATTTACGTTCCCCTCCCCCCCCCAACTAAGAGGATTGGCTCCAGGTGTAACCAGTTAGTAAATAGGAAATCATGCTTTTATATATTCATTACTTTAACACGTAGGATTAATCACGTACCTCAAATCTTACTGCACATAATGACCTGTCGGAGTAACCGCATAATCCAACTTCCATCGGAATGGCACGTAACAGCTGGCATGATGAAGGATCATGAGAGAAATGACAGCTTGTGCAGAGATGTAGTCCTTACTGCAGTTAGCCAACTGGAAATCGCCGAATGTGAAGTCAAGTCATAATGAAGCAGCACTTTCAGATAGAGAGAATTAGTATTGTCTAATCAGTGGTGTTGTTGCATGAAAGATTGGAGGGTTGGAGCCGGAGCATCGGCAAAAAGAAAGAGTGAAGTGGCAAGAAAGAAAACCAGTAATTAGTGTATCAACAGGTTCTTTTTCAAAAATGTCAGAGGTAGGTGTAACAGGATTGAAATCGGCCAACTTATCGGAAGAAGGTGTAATAGCATTGAAATCCGCCAATTTATCGGAAGAAGGTGTAACAACACTAAAATCAACCAATTTATTGGAAGAAGCTGTAATAGCATTGAAATCGTCCAAACGCTACCTTACTTTGTTTCTAGGAAGCTTTTCAACTTCCATGAACTCATCGTTTCCTTCTGTTCATCAATCTACCTGGACACACATAATTTCCTGATACCTTTCAAAGCTTTATTAGCATAGTAAAGAAAATAGAAAAATTTCAACTAAAAACAGAGAAATGCAAATTTTGCTGAGATTATTTATATACAAAGTCTTAGCAAAAGAATTCCTAAAGCTCAGAAGGGGAAGGAGCAAGATCCTTTCCATTTAAGATTTGATAATCTGTATTAGTTGTACAACTAGTTTTGAATTATGTCTTGGATAGTGGATGTTAATACAGATGCAAGCGATGACCATTTGCATGTAAGTGTGTATTGGATCCGTCAATAGTAATCAACTAGACTGTCCCATTGGGAAAGACAGTGTCTACCTTGTAAGGCCCTAGCCACCATGTACACATCTTACCTTGAACTTTCTTAAAGCGTGAATCATACAACAGAGCCCAATCTCCTTTCGGGAATAATTTCTTCTTACTGACTCGATCATGCCATTTTGTTCTTTGTTGTTGAATCACTATGGTTTGATGGATGGCGTCCAAACGATTTTCATCAAGCTCATTGAGTTGTTGAAGTGTGGCTTTATGTTCCATAGTCAAGTCAAGGTTGAATGCAGATGCAGTTCTTAAGGTTTTGATTTCAAATTCAATGGGAAAAACAAGGCTTTTCCATATACCATCTCGTAAGGAGAAAAACTAGTTGTGCTCCTCCAAGTAGTTCGGTAAGCCCATAGAGTTTCATGTAGTCTGTCAGACCAATCCCTATGATTTTCTCTCATTGTTTTAGTAAGAATGGTTTCAATAACTTTGTTGGTACTTTCCACTTGGTCATTTCCTTGTGGATGGTATGGAGAAGCTATTCTATGTAAAACATGATATTTCTTGAGTAGAGATTCAAATTTATGTGATGTGAAAGGGGGTCCTCCATTAGTTAGAAGTTCTCTGGGAATGCCAAACCTAACAAATATATTTTCAAACAAGAATCCTAAGAAAGCCTCTTCTGACACTTTGATAAGTGCTTTTGCCTCCACCCACTTGGTCATGTAATTTGTACAGACCAATATATAGACTTTCTGATTGGAAGGTGGGTGAATGGGTCCTACAAAATCCATGGCCCATATCTCAAAAGGCTGTAACACTACCTGAGGCTGGAGCAACATCTCATCCCTATGAGTTGGCTAACCCATGCGTTGGCAATTGTCACAAGCTTGGACATAATTCTTGGCATCTTGAAATATGTTGGGCCAATAATAGCCCATCCTTAAAATTTTATGCTCGGTCCTTTTATTAGAAAAATGACCCCCACAAGGGCCATCATGGCAAGATTTCAATAGACGATAAACCTCATCATCCCTCACACATCTCCTGATTTCTTGGTCCAGGCCTGTGTAGAAGAGGTATCCTCCTATCCAATTGTACCTAGCACTCTTTTGAATAATTTTCCTTCTTTCCCTAGGAGATAGATGTGGAGGTACCTTCCCTGCAACCATATAATTAGCAATGTCTACATACCAAGGTGAGTGGGAAGATACTGCAAACAAATGTTCATTAGGAAAGGAATCATCTACAAGTGAATTATCATCATTTACATGTAATCTCGAGAGAAAATCAGCAACCAAATTTTCTTTTTATGGTCTATCAACCATAGTGATGTCAAATTCTTGTAGTAGTAACAACCATCTTGTCACTCGGGTATTAGTAATAGGTTTATTCATTACATATTTTATGGTTCTATGATCAATATGAATAAAAGTTGGATAACCAGTTACATAATGCCTGAATTTATTGATTGCATATACTACTGCCAAGAATTCCCTTTCAGTAACTGTGTAATTTAACTCAACAAGAGCCATGTTCTTGATTATATAGTAGATAGCGTAGGGTTCTTTGTCCTCATGTTTCCCTATTACTGCACCAATTGTAGTGTCTGAGGCATCTGAAGAAATGTGAAAAGGCAGAGCCCAATTGGGCCCTCTCAAAATGGGAGTTGTGGACAATTTTTGTTTAAGATCTGCAAAAGACAATTCACAATCGTCAGTGCAACAAAAGTTAACATATTTTGTTAGTAAAAAAAACAATGGAGAGGCAAATTTAGAGAATTTTTTAATGAATCTCCTATAATACCCGGTGTGCCCTAAACAACTTCTTACCTCTTTCTGAGTTGATGGAGTTGGAATGTCCAAAATTACCTGGATTTTGGCTGGATCTACCTGAATCCCTACATAATAGATGAAGTGTCCCAACACCACCCCTTCGCGCATCATCATATGGCAATTTTCTGTACTTAAAGAAATATGAGTCTGTCTACATATTTTGAGTACTTTTTCCAGATTAGACAAAGCATCTTTGAAATCAGTCCCATAAGGTGTAAATTCATCCATGAATATTTCCATACAGTCATCCACCATATCAGAGAAAATACCAATCACAACTCTCTAGAAAGTGGTTGGTGCATTACACAAGCCAAATGGGAGAACCTTGTAGGCTAATGTTCCCCAAGGGATGGTAAAGGTGCTCTTATCTTGGTCTGGTGGAGAAATTTGTATCTGGTTATAGTCGTTGAATCCATCTAGGAAATAAAAATATTTTTTCCGGCTAAGTTATCTAAAACCTGATCAATAAATGGCAGAGGGAAAGGATCCTTCTACGTTGCCTTATTCAGGGCTCTATAGTCCACACACAATCTCCACTTACCATTATTTTTAGGCACAATAACCAATGGTGATACCCACTCACTGTCTGATATAGGATAGATGAATCTGGCGTTGAGAAGTTTCTGAAGTTCTTCATTAACAATTTCTTTATGGTTTGGGTTCATCCTCCTTTGCGGTTGGAAAATGGGTCGACATTCTTCTTTAATGTATATATGGTGGGTGAATAGTTCAGAGGGGATGCCTTTCATATCCATGTAATCCCATGCAAATGCTTCTTTATGTACAATCAGTAAATTCATCAGTTGGCGAGTTTCAGCGTTGAAGAGATTGGGATTGATGTTCAAGGTTTTTCCAGGTTCAATTTCCATAGAGACGCTCTTAGAACTTATTTTAGGAAATAATTCAGTTGTTGTTTCATCATCTATTGTTACAACGTTTGTTGTTACAACGACTATTGTTATAGCTGAATCACTCTGATTGTCTGCAGTTTTAGAGAACATTTCCGAGTTCATTTCTTCCTAGGCCATAGGGTCAAAGACTTTGACCAATTGGTGGTGTGTGTGCTATGTAACAACAAAGGGATAAAAAATAAAGCAGTTAGTTGTGGCTAACCATGGTCATCCCAGAATTAGAGGATGGCCTCCCAGACTGGATTTGGGCTGCAACACAACAAAATCAACAAGATACTCCCATGAGTCTACTGAAATAACTAAATCATTGATTACTCCTTCTAGTCTGATGTTAGAGAGATTAGCTAATTCTAGAATAGTAGGAGTATGTCGGATTTTTGTTCTAAGTTGGAGCAATTGCATAGTTTCTATCGGCATGATGTTAATTGCTACCCCTAAATCAACTAGTACATGCGGAATAGATGTCTGTTCAATTTTAACTATGACGGTAGGGTTTCCTGGGTCGCCATATTTAATAGGTGGAGTTTTTCCTAGCATTAGCTCAGACAAATCCCCACTACATGCACTGTGAGGGGATCTTTAGGTTTTCGTCCAAGTTTTCTGATACAAATATCCCTCACAGTCTTTTCATAAATAGGGACATCCCTTATTTCTTGCAGTAGTGGAATATTAACGTGCATATTTTGCAATTCTCCAAGGAAATTGAAAGATGGTAATTCCACAAGCTTGGTAATTTTTAGTCTTTCAGGGAATGGTGGGTCTGTTGATTCTAGAATGGGTCGGTCAATTTCTCTTGTATCAACATATGGTCTCTCCTCTGATTCCTCATATGATTCTAAAGATGGAGCATCTTCAACTATTGGCTCAACTATTCTCCCTGATCTTAAGTTTATTTCATCACAAGGCATAGAAGCAATAGATAAGGCTGGCACATTATGTATGTCTATGTTTTGAATGACCTTATTATTTGGGTTTGGGTTAGGTTGCATAGGCATCTGAGATCGTAAGGGAGTATTGTTTGGTGAGTTATTGGGATGCAATTGCAATTGTTGCTACTGGTATGGGGGTTGGAACTGTTGTTGAAAGAAGTTTGGTTGGTGTTGGCTTTAATAACTGAGTTGTTGTTGAGCACCTCTCCCATATGGGTTCGATTGCCCATAGTGATTTTGTTGTTGGGGCATAGGTAACCATGCATTGGGATCCTGATAAGAGGGTGGAATTTGATTTGGAGGGGGGGCATTCGACTGGCCATATGGTAGTTGATTATTCCAATAATTAAATGTTGGAGGAGAGAATTGAGAATTCATACCTTGATCTCTTGACTGCCATTGTCTCCTTTGTGTGATCAGATAGACAACCTTTGCTTCCTCATTAGTTACCTTCATTGATGCTTTTACACCTGTTAGAGAAGGACATTGGTCAGTGGCATGGTCTAATTCAAAAATAAGGCATACTTGGACACTGTTCAGTGGGCACTCCCTTGGTGGATGTTTCTTCCTGCATTTTGGATAGAAAATGCATAATACTTGCTCTGGTTCTGCTTGTTTCTGTTTGACTTGCAAAGTATCCACTTGTGAGGAAAATGAGTTAATCATCTCTATTTTGAAACTTTCTAACTGATTACCTATTTTTTCTCTTGTTGTTCCTCCATTGGCTGATTTTTGTACCCTTGAAAAAGTAGTATCCTTGGTAGCTGGCTTATTCCTTGTAGATCCTCGAGAACATCTTTTGCAGAGATCTACAATGTCCTCATAGGATTCCTTAGATATATCTCCCTTGCCAAGCATATTCAACATATCTAAACAATCTTCTCTAACTCCTTTTAGCAAAATGGTTTTCAGAATGTCCTTACTCACATTCGGATGACCAAACCGTTGTAGATTGTATTGGAGTCTCTCCACAAAGTCTTCAAGGGTATCGTCCTCCTTCTATGACATTTTGAGCAGTTCCTCTCTTCGTTCCCTTGTTCGACAGTAGTCTTGGTATTTGTGGAGGAAAAGATGCCTCATTTGTATCCATGTTGAAATGTTTTCCCCTCCAAGGCTCATGAACCATCTTAACACATTTCCTTTTAATGTGGCTGCAAACAGTTTAAGCTTTTGCACAGTGCTAGTGTAGTCATAGCTTCTACACAAAATGTCAAATTCAAATAGAAACCCATCCATATCTTCAGTAGATAATCCATGAAAATTTGGGAGAGTCAAGAGAGGTATGTTTTTCATAGGAGCCATCCCTCATGTGGGAACATCAAAAATAGGAGAAACCAGGGTAGAGATAGTGTTTTCATTGTTTACCTGATCCTCATTGTTCCATGGATTCTCTTGGTAGAGATCTTCTTCATTATCCCCTTGATTCTCCATATTTTCTCTCTCCCTCCACTCAATATGAACAGCGTCCCACTCTTCCTTAGTGACTATCTGACCATTGATCTGATAAACAACTTCTTCTATTTTTTCTCGTTTCGAGGCTATACTGCCTTGATCCTCAATGTTCTCTAGTGTTGCTTGCTGATTTTTTGGTGAAAAATCTTCAGCTTCGATTTTAGCTTCAGCTTCAGCTTCAACCCTTAATGATAACGATGTTTTAGGAGGGGGTGTTTCTGCTGACTGCGGATCAGGTCCTCTTGGAGGATTGGCAAGGCGACAAATGGATCCTGAAGAAGAATTTGCTATGGCTATAATCTCATCAACAATGGTCTGTCTGCCCAGTATGTTAGGATTTCTTCCTCCACATCCTCTAGTGCCTGTAATGTTAGTGTTTTGGGGGTTTTGTTCTCACGTTTGGTGATTCATGCAGACTATTCATCCCTAAAAAAAAAAAAAAAACTTGTGTGCTTACCAAAATCTACAATTATCTTCCCTGGAAATGGTGCCAAAATGTTGGGCACTTTAATTGTCTAATTGAATGGAAAATCAAAGTGTTCAATATAAATTGTCAACCCAAGGAAGTCTATTATTTCAAGATAATTCTACACAGTCTATGCTAGATTATGAAAGCATCTCTAATCTAATTATAGTAGGGAAGTTCTTTTTTTTAACAAAACAAACAAACATTATCGCTAACACAATTGTGTTGATACAACTGGAGTGCTACAGACTTAAAATCATAATCGCAATCTAAACTGATCAATATACAAAAACCATGAATTGCCTACCTTAATCTAACTTTCTAATTTACTTTTGCAGGAAGAAATTCTATACTATTGCGAAATGGAAATCTACTTATTGCAAGAAGCTACTTCAGACTTTTAATTCTCCAAAACAAGATTTTAACCTAATGCAGAAAAAGGAAAAGCAGTTCTCCAGCCATGTTCAACAACTAACTTCTAATTCTCATGAGACAAGTTTATGCGCATTTACCAAGAAGGAACTAAACTGTAATAACAGTTGTATTCAGAAATATCTAACAGTTAAACCATTTGCAATGAAAACGACTAAATATAGAATTCGAAATAGAGGTAAATCAACGAGGAAGGTGGGCCCTTTCCTTCTCACTGAATCCACTCAAAGAGATAGGTTACAGTCTGCTAAAGAAATTCAATCCACTTCTTCATTTAATTGCCCAAAAGATGTTTGTGTACAATAATCGCTACTTTCTTTAGTTCAAGGAAAAAGACTAACAACCCTTTACATTACAAAATCTCTACTATTTAAAGTCAGAGTTGTTCAATGTTAAAAAATAGAACAGTCTTGAGAATCCCCGATTCTCGGGCTGTTCGTTAGATATCATTAATACAAAATCTTAAATTCTCCTTCATCAACATCATGAGCCAACATTCTAATTAGCAGGTGTTGCAACAGTCATATCACAATAGGACTGGTGGTGTCTGTTGTAACAACTTCCGATATTAACAGGCTTCTGTCATAGCAGTTGTGTAACAGCTTCTAGGATTTATGGGCATCTGTTGCAGAAGTCATGTAACAACTTCCAGGATTGGTGCATAGCTGTAACAACAACGAGTTTCTCGAAGTGGGTTGTTCTAACATTTTGATCATTAGTTAAATCATTTCATGGGTAAAATATGTGAACATTATCAATCAAACATGCTAAGTAAATGAAAATATAAAAGCAAGATGAATAGTTCATACCTTGGGAGAAAGGGTCTTGGTGCTCATTATAATAGTCATTTAGTTTAGGAATGAGAAGGTTGAATGATCAAAAGGTGTAGTGAAAAAGGGACATTTCAGGATCCTAATAGATACATGAGTAACTAATAATCCATAGTGGTGGTCTAGATTGATCTTGACACACACCAACAATTACAAGAGTAAACTGCCACCTAGTCTAGTCTCTCAGGCAGTTATGGGAGTGAACTGCCACCTAGTTGAGTTAACTAGTCAACTAGTCTTCAGTTAACTGACTGAACAAACAATAGGGATTTGGTGATGATCCCAATGTTGCATGGTGACAAAACCAATGCAACATCTAAACTTAACTCAACTAGTCAAACTGAAGTGTCAACTGAAAGAGAATATTCTCCGGGAGGAATATCCTCCCCTAAAATATAGGAGACTGGATAATGACTAATTATGACTAATAAACAAGGAATAAACTTAGGAAAATTAAATCCTAGGTGTGTGTGAAGTAACTCCAACAACAACCACTCCTTTCCTTCGGAGTGCCGAACTACCAAAACATCCGAAGGACTTAGACTTGAAGATCTATGGACCTCATTGTTTGCTAGATCTACAGATCTCTTTTACTCCGAAAGTTCATAACTTTGGGCCCTCTGTAATCCTTAACAATCACCTCGTAATGTTTCCCAAGAGTTGAAATCCTAATGAATAATTGATCAACAATCCCTATACCTTGCTCTAATCTATGGCTAGAAATTGATTTCGGAGATATGACCATAGATGATTTTAGGGGCTAAATTTCGCTCATGGGCTAATTTTCCATGGTTTTTCCAAAAATGAGATTCGCTATTTTAAAAACGATTCACCCAAATTCTATAGGATAAAATAATTTTACCTTAAAAATCGCCAAAATTTTATAAAAACTATATAAAATACTTAGAAATTTGAATATTTTTAAAAACATATCACCAAAAAAATTATAGTTGTCATATGAAGGATTAGTAATATTCGCCAAGGTTTCTATATTTTAAAATAATTTTCCATCCTTAAAATCATCCCTGGATATGACTCTTCGGAGAACCGTGATTACCTTGGATTCAAATATCTCGGAGTGACATACTCCCGGAGTGATGTGGTTGTTGATGTCATTGTCGACGTGTCACCGGATAAGTGGTTGACACATGAGTGATTTCTTAACCTATCCTTTAAATTTATTGGATCAGACGTCCTGTATAATTCTTGAATTTTCTTTCAAATGACCTTTAAGCAGGTTTCCTCTATGACCTGATGGTCAAGCATACATCTAAAATTCAGATGTTCTATCATGTAGCTTGACTCTTAAAGGTTTCGACCTGTCCAAATTATTCCATAATTTTTTTCTCTTGTGTGACTTTAAAAGAACTATCTCTTCTAAGCTTGGGCCTTGTACCTGTAACAAGATTATCTATCTAACAGTGATTGAAGATTTGATATTAGTGCATTTGGAAGTCATTTCTGAAACCTTG
The DNA here is from genome assembly GCA_009831015.1 of Picea engelmannii. NCBI lineage: Eukaryota > Viridiplantae > Streptophyta > Pinopsida > Pinales > Pinaceae > Picea > Picea engelmannii. Next base: position 44,189 of record ML829045.1, on the reverse strand, counting down.
GGCTTTTTTGGGCCTGTCTACGCACTGCTAGATTTTATTTGTTAGATGGATCAGATAATTATCTACTTGACTGAACCTATAGAACTGTCACCCTTTTACCAAGTAAACCTACAATTTTGAGACTGTCATAACCAAATATTTTCTTATTCAATGATATTTGTTTTTTATTGTAGATTTTGTCCAGATTAATGAAAATTATTCTTATTCTTTAATTTGAATAAGATGATGAATTATTGTAATAGAACGCTTCCAATGTTATGAAGTGGTGATATGTTTCTAGAGTTTTGTTTGTAGAAAGGTAGTTAAGAATTCTATAATTTATATTTAAATTGTGGAATGAATTGAAATTATGGTAATTAGACACTTCCTTGTTCCTCATAACAATCACCAGTATTGAGACCTTAAATGGTCAAGATCAATTGGACGAATCCTAGACTTTAGTGTTGATTATGTGTCTTGGAAGTCCTAACCTTGCAGGATAGGTTGGGTGAGTAGTTGTATTTTATTTTATGGTAACTGACAGATTCCTTGATGATGTAAGCACTATCTAAATCTAGTTTGCAAATGGAATGAAAGAACTAGAATTTGAATTATTGATGTATGTTGGTATAATGTTTCTCATGTTCTAATGATATTTATTAATGTTTCAAAAAAAAAATATTGTTTCTCAAATACTTATATGACATAACAAATGGGTTGTTATATATGGTATCAAAGCGAGTTCAACCATGCGACATTGGACCATTACTCCTTCCACTGTATTAAAATTTATGATTGAAATTAATGTCTTTAATTAAAATTTGAAAATCTGTCCATGTAGGTAATCATGGTTAGAGGATGTTGTGGAGGTATATGACATGGTGCTAGGGGAAGAGGTGTGATGCCTCCAATATCATCCATGCAAGAGGGGTCTAACCTGCAAGGAGAAGAAAAAGTCCTTGAGTAGGAGCAGGTTGTTGTGGGAGATGTGCTTGGTTTGATGATATCCTTTAAGAGGATGTCAAAGGCCTTGATTAATCGACTAGATAGAGACAAGGCCAGAGCGTTTGTACCCAATGAGGGTTCACAACGCGCTCCAGCTAGAAGTAGTACCCTTCAGAGAGAACTTGAGAGGGTGAAGTTTCCTGAGTTCATGGGTGCCATAGACAGCTCAGTCATCGAGGCATGGTTGGAGAACATGGGGATGTGCTTTTCACTTTGTGACTACACCTCCAACATGAACGTTTTCATGGCGGTCTTTTGGTTGAAGGGGAGTGCTCTTCTATGGTGGAAGACGCTCCTACCTCTATTAAACATGGTCATTGAAGAGGTGCCATGGGAATTGTTCTAGGAAAGGTTTTGGGAGAGGTATTTGTCAAAGGAATTCATTGAGTGCCAACTCAATGAGTTCAACGCCTTACGACAGGGTGGTTGTATAGTGCCAGAGTATGAGGCTAGATTCATGGAGCTACTTAGGTATGCTCTACATCTGAACACAAAGAAGCTAAAGGTAAAAATTTTTGTGTTCAGACTTAACTTCAATATTCACACGAAGGTGAGGATATTAATTCCTCAGACATTGCATGATGCAGTCTAAATGGCCCTCAGAGTTGAGGAAGAACGGATCAATGGGGGTCAGGGAAGGACTCCTAGAAGACCGACTAGACAGATGACTTTAGGAGTGAAACAAAATGAGACTCCATCGAAAAAGGCATCAAGGCATACATATATTCCTAGAGTACCTATGTTCATGACTCAACAGAGGACTCCCTATAGAGGAACATTGCTTTAGTGACAACATCGCTTGCAAGAACAACAATTTAGGCATGTTTAGCAGAACATACCATGATCTCATACTGGTAGGCCAACAACTTCTACTTCGGGGACCAAGAGTACTAGACCGAAAAATGTATGTTGGGCATGTGGAGAGCCACATTACCAGCGAGACTATCCTATTGAGAAGGCCAGAGCAACCAAATCAACAGGACCCACTACAGTAGGATATTTGGGCAAGGCCCACAAGATTCATGCAGCCACGAAAAACCACCAGGCCGAGCACAATTCCATCATTCTTGAGACATTAGGTACAATTGTCGACCAAACCTTTAGTATTTTGATATATCTAGGTGCTAGAGAGAGATTTATTTCTAGTGCAGTGCTAAAGAGAATTAAGGTAAAGGAATTCAATCAGGATGATTTTAGATATGTAGAAATGGCATCGGGTGCCAAAAAAAAGGTTAGAGGAAATGTTACAAACTGTACCATTAACTTGGGAGAATTTTTAACAAAGACCAACCTATATGTCATAATATTAGGATCTTATGACATAGTGATTGATATGGACTAGTTGGAATCGCATGATGTGATACTTAACTATAAGACAAAATGGTTAAGTTTGACAATTGACTTGGGACGAAGTATAGTGATTGTAGGAGGGAACCAAGGGGTGTCCTTGAGATTCATTTCTTCTCTACAACTACAAAAGAGTATGAAAAAGGAATGTAAGTTATACGAAATATTAGCGCTAAACGAAAAGGGTGAGGTAGAAGGATTAGAAAACCTTCCAGTAGTACAAGAGTTTGCAGACATGTTTCCAGAAGAGTTACCTTGTTTTTCACTTGAAAGAGAGTTGGAGTTTACAATCAACTTGAAACCTAGAACTGAACTAATCGCAAGAACGCCATATCAGATGTCAATGCCTGAGTTACAGTAGTTGAAAATGCAATTGAAGGAATTGTTGGACTTGGGAGTTATACATTCAAGTGTGTCACCTTGGGGTGCACCAGTTATTTTCATGAGAAAGAAGGATGGATCATGGAGGCTTTCTATTGACTACCATCAATTGAATAAAGAAATGATAAAGAACCAATATCCATTGCCAGGAATAGATGATTTTTTTGATGAGATGAAAGGAGAGACTGTGTTTTCGAATAACGAATTGAGATAAGCACACCACCAGTTACAAATTAAAGAGGAATATATTCCTAAAACCACATTTAAGATAATATCCAAACACTATGAGTTTACATTTCTACCATTTGGACTGAAAACATCCCACAGGTATTCATGATCTTGATGAATGGGGTGTTTCGCAATTACTTGGACATGTGTTCTAAAGTATTTATTGATGACATATTAATTTATTCTCGTATGAAATAAGAGAATGACAAAAATTTAAGATTGGCACTACATTGTCTATGAGAAAACAAATTATACGGGAAAATTCCAAAATGTTCTCTTTACCAATTGAAGATTCATTACTTAGGGAATATTGTATCTGGTGAAGGTATCACTATGGATCCAACAAAAGTAGAGCCTATTATGGAATGGCCTCCACCAACAAACATACAAGAAGTATGCAACTTTATGGGTTTAGCAAGATATTACTGATAGTTCGTCGAAGGTTTTTCGAAGATAGAAAATCTGATCATGGAATTACAGAAGAAAAAAATAAGTTTTTATGGACCAAGAAATTCGTGGAAGCATTTCAAAGGCTCAAGGAGTTGTTAAAGACAACGTCGATACTAAAAATCCTTGACATGTACAAGGAATTCTTGGTATGCACAAACACATCCAAGGAAGGTTTAGGGGGAGTATCGATGCAAGACGGTAGAGTGATCACCTACATTTCAAGGAAATTGAGAAAGCACGAGGACAAGTACGCAACACATGACTAGGATTTATTGGCAATTGTATATACCTTGTGAGTTTAGAAACACTATACGATTGGACAAAAAATTGAATTAAGGATAGACCATTGTGGATTACAACACATATTTACGCAGAGTGACTTGAACGCACGACATAGGCATTGGTCAGAATTACTTTGCAAATATGACTTCTAGATTACTTACATAAATGGTACAGTGAATAGAGTAGTATATGAATTGATTCAGAGGCCACACATATTCTCGGTAATACTTCTTCAAACGAATCTTCAAGAAAAAAATAGAACTATAGATATTGACGATGACTGGTATAAAGAGGTTAAGGAAAATATTGGACTAGATACCATGATGGTACAAAAGTTTCAAGGTTATACATTGGACAATGATGGATTCTTGAGGTATAACAACATAATTTGTGTACTCACTAATGACGAATTGATAATTTTGATCTTGAGGGAAGTGCACCAAGCAGTGTACATGGCTCATCTGGGAGTCACGAAGATGAAGGCAGACCTTAAGACTTTATTCTTATGGAAGGGAATGAAAGCATACATAGTTAGTTATGTGGAACGATGTCTAGAATGTCATCAAGTGAAAGTTTAACATAGGCATCCGACAGGACAATTACAACCACATGTTATTCCAGAATCGAATAGGAGGCCATTCAGATGGACTTTATTGTTGGATTTCCATTGAAGGCAAGGAGACATGACTCAATTTTCATGGTAGTTGACACTCTGGCCAATATTGCACACTTTATGCATGTACATATGACATATCCGGTTCCAGAAATAGATTGATTTTTTATCAACAAGATTGTAAGGTTACATGGTGTACCAAAAAGGATCATATCTGATCGAGGATTGGTGTTTACAGGACGATTTTGGCCCTATTTCCAGGAGGATTTGGGAACACAAATGAACTTTAGTACAACCTATCACCCTGAGATAGATCGGTAGAAAGAAAGAACGAACCAAATTTTGGAAGATATGTTGCATATGTATGTAATGGACCAAAAAAAATGTTGGGAAGAGTTCTTTATACTAGTAGAATTTGCATAAAACAACTATGAAAGTATCATTAATATGGCACCTTTTGAGTTTCTTTGCTGGAGACCATATGGGATGCCATTGAGCTGGGATTGACTTGAGGATAGGGTCCTAGTAGGAATAGAAGTGATCCAACAAATGGAAGAACAAATGGAATCGATAATACAAAGGATTAAATAAACGCAAGATTGACAGAAGAGTTATGTTGATGGGCATCACGTTGATCGTAGTTATGAAATTGGCAACTGAGTTTTCATGTAGGTGAAACCACATAAGAGTTTGATCAAGTTTGGAAAGGGTGCTAAAATATCTCCTAGGTTTGTGGGACCCTTTGAGGTTGTGGAAAAGAAAGGACCCATGGCCTATCGACTAGCCTTTCCTGATTCTTTGAGGCATATGCACGATGTTTTTCATGTATCTGTTTTGAGAAATTATGTTAGTGATCCTACACATGTGATTGACATGAGTTATTTGAAAGTGTCAGAAGAGGGTGATCTTATGGTGGAGCCAATCCTCATTTTGTACCACCACATTCGACAGGCACGTATTAGAATCGTCAATCAGGTCAAGTTTCAGTGGGACAATTATAGTCCACACTCGGCTACCTGGGAGGACGCGCATGAGATGTGTCAACAATTTCCTTACTTTTTTGATAGATTAAATGTATAGATCTATATCTAATACATTTATTTACTTGTTTTCTCATACGGTACACAATTTGGGACAAAGTTTAAAACAAGAGGGGTTGTATGTAACATCCTGTTTTACTGAGCACATGTTATCGATTTATTCTTTGAGGACACTTCCATGCAAGTGATCCGATAATAGTATGATGTTATTTATTTCAACAATGGATTGTCATGATGATGTTGATGGGTTGTGATTTATTGTTACTAGATATATGTATTGACAGGTTCTATTGACATGTTTACCTGAGTGTGTAGGACACATGACATATTATAGATACTGATGGCATTAATGGACCTCCTTGGACTCCAGAATGAGTCAGGGAGTGGATTGTAATGGTTTGAGTATTTTATTTATGCATATGTGACATATGATTGATTATAGTTAGATTTTGTATATGGATCATTGACATTGTTTCGTCAATGGATACAGGCTGATGAATGCTTTCTAACTTGATTCAGATAAGGAGTAAAGGGGCCATGCATATAAAACCATGCATTAAGGGAGAGGTGTGACAGAGTCTGTGTCACAACCTACTAGCACTCACGCCATGGCTCGAATTGTAGGTTAATGATTACCTAGTTCGATATGTCCATGATGTGGTGAGGGAAGACTGAGACAGTTGCTCACAAAGATTTATAAGGGGCACATAATAAGAAAAATTTCGTATTCCTTGGAATCCCTTAGTCTCTCACAAGGTTGACCAAGTGGAGTGTTGACTCCAAGGGTTACACAAACTACCAAAACCAATCAAGAGTCAAGTTTCACCCTTGGATCATGGGAGTGCGTCTTGAAGGGCATGTCGTGTAGTTTAAAAACTTGAGTCAATTAATGCAGGTGGCCTAGAAAACAATGAATTGATTTAATATTATCGAATTTAAAATGATTAATTAATGAGTAATTTTATTAATTATAACTCCTAATAGAAATCTAAGCCTATTCTAAGACAAACCCTAAGTCTAAGTTTAGTAAGGGGGATAAAATTAAATTTTGAATAAAATAAAAGATTATAGATAAATCAATCTAAAGAAAAAGTGAGATAAATCTAAATATTTGATATAATGCACATGTGTGAAAGAAAATAGCAAAATGGAATTTTAAAATAAGAAAGGAATAAAGCATGAGAGAATAGGCATACACATAGAATGGTATCTAGAGTCTAGCTACCACTAGTCTAATTAGAAGAAGACTCATATTTTAACTCTAACTCAAATTTAGTAAGGAGTCATTCATTAAATGAGAATCTGGGGAATACAGAGACAACTAGGAGTGATTTAAGGAACACATTTGGGAAATGTGAGGGAAACGGACTTTTAATTAAAATAAAATATATAATTACTTGTGCAACTTGGGGAGAGAATGAATAATCCCAATGGATTTAGTTAAAAGTTAATTAATTTTTCATTTGGGCATGTGTCAGTGATGAAATTCCTATAAATAAAATGGTCTAGATGGGAAACATGATCACATAGGTTATTGGTAAAGTTATGCTGCCAAATTATTTTGGACTGGTTTTACTTGCGAGAGTTGGGATACCAAGGTTTATCTAGAGTGGTGGATCTACCTTGCAAGGAAAGCTTGGAGCTAGAGAATTTGTGGTTTGTGTGTTCTTGGCCCCTTTGCAACTCGGGGGAATAAAGGGGGAGAAGAGTACCCCTAGTGTTGGTTTGGAGGTACCGATGAAGTCTCTGTGATTAACAAGAAAAGGAAAGGAAGGAGCAAAATACCTTGAAGAAATCTTCATTTTGCAGCGTTCATTGGTTCTAGTATTTTTATATTCTGAATTTTATTCATAGTATTAGTGTAGTTGTATGTTATAATGATAGAGCCATTGTAGAATCACTGGAAGGCATGAAGTCCAATGTCTAAAATTTTTGTCTACATATTTTGGTTCACAGTTTAGATTTATTTACTGTTGATGTTAAGAGGATACTAACTACAATGTTGATATTTAAAAATTAATTGTAATTTCGGATGTTGTTGTTTTCTAATTTGGGAAGGCTTGATCTTCCTTGTGAAATCCAAATTTGTTTTGTAAATGGTATATTCTCAAAAATGGCTTTTGATAAATATTGAAGTAGAATGATCATAGTTTAGTTGAGACCATTCAGATTTAAATTGTGCATTAATTGATGGAAAAATAAGGAGTTTGTTCCATGATTTTCACGAGTTATGTTGAAATTCCTTTTAAATTTACAAACCAATTCTTGTGATAAATTATCCGTTGAAATGAATACTAGATCTGAAGTTGTGATTTCTTATTTCGGATTAACGATATTCATTATATCGAAAGTTGAATCCTCGGTGAATTTTTGTTTAATAATAATTTATTGTTATCTCTATGGAACTTTGGTTAATACAAAGATTTTGGTAGCAATGAACCTCTTTAAATTGTTTTTAAATCCAAAATTTCTTGATCGGGTGATACCAGTCCAAGGGTTTTGGGGTGTCTTCACTCACTTATAATATAGGGTGTTAAACCTTTTCCATAAACAAGATTTTCATGTGACAAAGAGGCAGGACCTAGTGCAAGTAAGAAGTACACCTTTTGGGGCTCCAAAACTCTGATGCCCTGGAGGTTCTTAAACCCAACACTTTTTTTCTCCCGAAGTGCTAACCGAATGAATATGATCTTGAGCTATGTCGATCGATAGTTGTAGGTTAACCCTACTCCACCATTACTCACAATTGTTTATTAATATAATCTAATGACTGGAATATTTTCTCCTCACACGAGTTTCCATGGTGGAGATCCACTACAGAACTCTGACCTTCAGGGTTTTTCCCACTTCACATCCTGAGTCTGTTCCACCCAGATCGTCAAACCGATGAAGGACTTGAATATATGATGGATTAAACTTCCCTTAGATCACCATTTTTCATCCACTCCAAAGTTCGGAACTCCGGGAGTTCACCACCATTTTCAAACAACCACTCATTTCCTCTAGAGTGTCGAATTGTTGAAACCTTCAAAGGACTAATACTTGAATATATACGGTCCTCGTTGTTTGCTAGATATACAGATCTCCTTTAATCTGGAAGTTTGAAACTTCGGGGCCTCTATAATCCTTAACATTCACCTCGTAACTTTATCGAAGAGCTAAAATCTGAATGACTAAGGGATCAAAAGTCCCTATACCTTCCTCTGATCTACAACTAGAAATTGATTTCGGAGGTCTGACTCTTCAGAGAACCGTGATTACCTTTGATTCAAATCTCTCGTAGTGACATACTCCCAGATTGACATGGATGTTGATGTCACTGTCGATGTGGCAGTGGCTCAGTGGTTTCCACGTGTCACCTTTATTCATCACTTTCATACCTAAAGTGACAACTAGACCATGACACTTGTCACTATCTAATTTCACCATGTGTCCTTGCTGATGCGATCTTACTGACATGGACTAGGTTGAAGTGGGATCTCCTTGTCTTTACATGTGTCTTAATTCACAAATTTGGGGGTTTGGGGTTCGTGAATTTGGGTTATATTCTCCCATTTCCCAAATCTCCCGAAGTGAGATTCGTTGACTAAGCCTTGAGGATCCTGACTTCATCTAACAATCCTCCTTTCATGTGAACAAAATAACACGATCCAATGGTCCTCGAGATTTCAACTATTTCAAGATATCATGAATCCTTGATCCAATGATTGTGATCAACTCTTAGATCAATGGTGCAGATTTATTTTGACCTTCGGGTCTTTGGGTTATTCATTCCCAATTCTCAAATATCCCGGAGTGATATTCCTCGATTAAACCTTCAATAACTTAACCTTGTCTAATGGACATTTTCAAACCCAAAATCTTAACAAGATCCAATGGTTGTCAGGATTTAGGCTATTCAAGATCTCGAGTCTTTGGACTTGCTTAACCTATCCTTCCACTTTATTCGATCAGACGACTTGTATAATTCCTAAATTTTCTTTTAGACGACCATGATTTTTGCCTCCTTTACGTGGGTTTTCTCTGTGATCGGATGGTCAAACATACATCTGTAATTTGGATGTTCAGTTCAGTAGCTTCAATCTTAAAGGTTTTCACCCATCCAAATTATTCCTAAAATTTGTTCTCTTGTGTGACTTTAAAAGAGTTATCTCTTCTAAGATTGGGCATTGTACCTATAACAAGATTATCAATCTTTCACAGTGATTGAAGATTTGATATCTATGCGTTCATAGGTCATTTCTAAAACCTTGGGTGTTTTGGGGCCTGTCTGCGTACTACTAGAGTTTTATTTGTGAGATGGATCAAATATTTATCTTCTTGACCGAACCTATAGGATTTCCACCCTTTTACCGGGTAAACTTACAGTGTTGATATTGTCATAACAAAATATTTTATTATTAAATGATATTTGTTTTTTACTGTAGGTTTTGCCCAGATTAATGAAAATTATTACTATTCTTTAATTTGAATAAGATGATGAATTATTGTAATAGAACTCTTTTGGTGTTATGAAGTGGTGATATGTTTATAGAGTTTTGTTTGCAGAAAGGTAGTTAAGAACATTGTAATTTATATTTAAATTGTGGAATGAATCGAAATTATGGGAATTAGACACTTCCTTGTTCCTTAGAAAAGTCGCCAATCTTTAGACCTTAAATGGTGAATATCAATCGGACGAATCCTAGACTTGAGCATTGATTATGTGTCTTGGAAGTCCTAACCTTGCAGGATAGGTTGGGTGGGTAGTTGTATTTTATTTTATGTGAAGTGACATATTCCTTCATGCTTTAAGAAGTATTTAAATCTAGTTTTCAAATGGAATGAAAAAACTAGAATGTGAATTACTAATGTATGTTACTATAATGTTTCTCATGTTCTAATGATGTTTATTAATGTTTTAAAAAAAAAAAATCATACTGTTTCTCAAATACTTATATGACGTAACAGAAGGGCTATTATATTGACCACCTTACTTGTCGCACATTGAGATCCTATTAACTAAACAATTTTTTTACACCACTATTATCTATAAATAATAGAAATTTTCTTCCCATTAAATAATGTCGCCACAGTTTTAATGCATGAATTACAATTGCTAATTTATATCATGAGTTATGTATTTTCTTTCATGTTCTTTTAATTTGCAAGAGTCGTAACAAATTACATGTCCATCATGTGTCAATACTATTATCCCCCACTTTCAGGGATAACTAGGAGATCATGTCTCAAGGCCCACAGGTCCTAGACATGGAGTACTGAGAGTAGGATTGACTTGAGCATGGCCCTAGAGGGCCCACCTTTTCTTTTCTTCCATCATCTTTGTCTTTCAGTAGCAACAACATCCATCACCATCGGCTTGGTCCTGTATCAGAAAGGGTTCTTGCTCCATGAGGTAATTAGTCCAGGTATCATGGTATGTGTCACTTTGATCATCAAAACCTTTGAATATATGCATTTGATTCCTTTTATTTCTAACAACTGCTTGGATCTTACACTTCCCCACTTAACCATGTGTTGGGGGATTGACAGGGTGCCCTAACAAGCTTGTGTTTGTAGGTTTTGGTTTTCCACTGGGGGGAATTTTTGGAAAGCCATCGTCCACTCCAATCATAGAACCACTTTTCCATCCTGTTTCCCGCTCACCTATCCCATTCCACTTGTCCAAACATTGGGTTGACCTATTTTCAGGATTGCACCTTATCTCGTGGGAAGAAGGGGATAAAGGCCCAGAAGGTAAAAGCAAGTTGGTAAGAGATAAAAGCCTAAATATAAAACCTCGAGATGCTTTGCCGAGGGATCCCCAATAAAGAAATAAAAAGCTTCTCAACAACAAACAAGAGGGACCCAGAAAAATAATAAAACAAGGCCTAACCAGAGGATGGGGGGTCTCATCACGATTCCACCTATTAGGTCCATGGGTATCTAACAGTATGACATTGCCATTAGCTGGTCACCACGCCAGGGTAGTGACTCTTGGTTACATGGCCAAGGGAAAGGGGGTCTCATAATGATCCATCCTTCTCATTTCAGTGAAAATACTTGTGGGTAACATCGTTACCACTGGTCACCACGCCAAGGCAGTATCCCTTGATTAGCTCTTGAAAAAAAATCAATAAAAGATAAAAGAATAAAAGAATGAAGAATAAAAGGAAAGAATGGGCTTGGAAAAAAAATGCATCCATGACAGGTACAACTCGCCTTCTACAAAGGCACCCACAGGTAACATTTTTTCATCCTTGGCCCTCACTACAGCCACATGTTTGGACATCCCCTGGCCACATCACCCACTTACATGGCTTGGATGAGGTTTTCTTCCAGGAACTTTCCTTCTTCTGTGGACACTAGCCCAATAGGACGTCTTGTCCTTTTCTCCAGACTTGTATTGTAGGCTTGTGTAACGTCTTTGAGCTACTGACTAATGGATTAGGTATTTTATGCAAATGTTTAATAATATTGATGATGAAATTTGATTGACATTGCTATGATCCCTGTGACTGATGAGCCCATGGACGAAATAGCTTTTGATGTGCAGGACCATGCCCGACAGACAGGTGCCATTTGGACTTGTACACATGGGGAGATGATCAGTTCAGAGCTCCATGGGGATAAAGAACCCATGAGGTGGATGTTGAGATGCCATCAAGGGGCGGAGATAGGACATAGATGGATCAATGTCTTTTCACTGGAGAAGAAGAAGACGTTCCACCATAGGCACCCCGACACAGCTTGACCTAGGGGGGTTCAGTGGAACGTTGGCCTTGGAAGGCCTAGGACATCACCCTTGATGACCATGACATCATCCATCCTATTGGATATCTTTGGAGGTAGACTGGATAGCAGTGACACGTGTGGCAAGTTGGAGAAGCCTAAGGAGGGATAACATTTTGCTCTAGGATTAGGATTAGCCTAGGGGGTTTTTATCTTGTTTTATCTTGATTAGGGTTTTAATTTGATAATTTAATGTAAAACAATATGATTTTGGTATTTTGGCCTTGTCGGCCTTTCACATGACCTAAAAAGTAAAATTAGGTCACAGAATGGTATAAATGAGGGGTTTTTACCTTCATTTTTTCATAACAAGTCACTCACACCATAAGGAAGTCTGAAATTTGCACCCTATCTTAGTTTATTGGCCGATTTAGTGACGTGCACTTGTTGAAGGAGGATTATTTTGGCATGTTTTGGCTTCTCTCTTAATGGAAGGTGTTACAACTAGGGTTTGCATTGGTTATTCTTGGTTAATTGTCAGTCTTTTTCTATAAAATTCTTGAATGAATGGTTGTAGTTTAATTTCTTGCATATGTTTATGATTTTTCTGAAAAAAACCCTAGGTGACAAGCACAGAATTAGTTCCTTGTCTCTTGTCCCCATTGAGAGAGATTTTCCAGCCAATGTTGAGGAAAGAAATAGCATAGCCATAGCTACACTCCTATTTCTTCTTCCCTTTTGCTAGCCGTACCTCCTAGAAGCTGAGAATAAGGAGACGCCTTGAAGCCTACGGTTTCTACACTTTGGGGCTGATTTTTCTAGGGTTTGTTTGTAAAGCCTTGCTTCTGCAACACTTTGTCTTATCAAACCCTCTTCTCTCACTTTATCTTTCATGGTATCCATTTTTTTTCATTGAGCTAAGGAAGGAGGAGAGATCACCAAGGCCTAGTTCATCTACACTGAAGTGAATCTCTCTCCTAGGGTTTAGACTTTGGGGCCTTGCTTCAACAACACCTCAAAGTCCCTCCCTCCAGTCCTTAGCCATTGCCTCCTTGAGCTTCTGTGTCTTCCACTTTTTGACTCCATTAACCCTAAGACACTGATCTAGAGAGACCTCATGCGCTAAAGTGACCTTTGTCAAAATTACTCTCAAAACTTTTGAATCAAAACCCTAACTACACTAACCCTATCCTTAACTAACGTGTCGATCCTAAGTGTTGCCATCATCCTTGGCTATTATATCATTTGTGCAACTAACGTTTAACTCTATAAGAAAATTGAATGGTGATTTAAGGCATTTATTGTCTGAAGTATTGATTGGTTACATCGAATTCCATATTGTTCCAATATTTATTGGTGAAGTGATATACTTTTCATTGTTATTTATAAAAATTGAATTCGTCAATATTTATTGCCAAAATGGCTTATATGATCATCAGATAGTCAATTGTTTATATGAAGTACTAACCCATTGAAATAACTTGCATATATCATTTGTTGTTACTCTGTCCTAGGCAGGTATATCTTTGGGGGTTTTACTTTATCATTGGCCTTTGGCCGAACTATCTACTCGATGGTGACTTGTGAGGGGAAAATAAATACTTTATCTTGTTATCATTTTTGCCTTCTCAAAACCCCAGGTCACCGGGGACGTCTCCCCTGGGCCTTACCACCATAAAGAGAAAGAACCATCCCATTGTGGTGACATTGGGTGGGATTGGTTCCTGTTACGGCATTTTGACCTTTAAACCTCAATCTTTTATCTCTTCTACAAACTGTGCGATAACATTTTGGCGCCATTCCCGGGGAACGCTGAATCAATTCTCCTCAATACGAAATTTTTTGGTAAGCCTTACCTCAAAGAGTCTTATTCTTACAAGCTTACCTGACGACTCCACTTAGGGTGTTTTCCCTTATCCTTTGATAGTTTTAGGAAAATTATCTGGCGACTCCACTAATATTTTCTAGGGTGCCACCTTATTCTCAAATCTATGATATTTCCAAGATATGGGATCATGGCACATTGGGAACAAATGTATCCGAGTATTGATTTCATAAGTTTTCAAGGATACCCAAATTACTTTGATACAAAATGGATAAACAACTCTCCAACATTTTTGGGCCTCCCAAGTCCTCAAATCGTAAATTTTTTGGAGTATTTGAGAAAAATAGAGTTGGGAGGAGAGGCTGCTCTTATAAAATTATTCTTACTCACTCTGCCCTCCTACTTACAATATTGGTTTAAGGGTTGTTGCAAAGACAGGGGTATATCATCTTACATATACCTCATCAGTAGGTTTATAGACTTTACCAAGCCACATTTCCAAACGTATGAATATGTCCTTCAAAATATCATGGTATCCTTAGATGACAAAGGATTCACCACTGAGATTGTAGAAGATCTCAGGAAAGCGTATCATGATAAATACCAAGAATCCTCTGATATAAAAGACAAGGTTTATAAAGAAATTTTCCAACCCCTTGAAGAGGAGAAAGATCTCTCCCATAATTCAATAAAATGTAGTGAATATATAACTCAAGAAGTGAATTATGAGGATGAAGCACCAGTAAGTGCTCCTCCATCTGATGAAGCTCTACAAGATCCTATTCCTCCTGTAAAAAATGAAGAGAATGAGGTAAGTTACTTTCCTTTCGAAATTTTTGAGGATACCTTATTCTATGACTCAAACAGTAAATAAGAGATGGAGCCTTCAGACAAACTAGAAAGTATAGAGGCAGGTCTTTCATTTGATGAAGACATCCGAGTACTTGAAGCTCCTTCACAGGAAGAAGTGAGCAAGGTGAGTTACTTCCCTTTCCAATTTTTTAATTATTCTCTATCTTATGATGTGGAAAGTGAACAAGTTTTAAACCCTTCATGTTATGATGAAAATTATGGTTTTGTTGATAATATTAATGAGTTCATACATGTCGGGAAACGTAAATGGGATGTTATTGGATATGATGGGGATCCCATTTACGACATTGAGAGTCATTTTCAAAAGTTGCATTTGCATGAATTTAATAAAAAAATTATCATTTGGAAAAAACAACATGACATGATTATTGATCCAGGTGGATATCGGTGGCCACCCACCTTTTCTGACTGGCTCAAAACAGTTTTCTGGCAATTTTGGAAATTTACTATTTCTAGCAGGTTTTAACTTCCGGGGCCATTTTGAGGGCCTAAATGAAGGTTTTTATATATCAAGCTTCTCAATGATATCCAAAGTCATTATTGATCCCCCAAAATGAATCTCCTTGATGATACCTTTCCAACGAGCTATCATACGACTAAAACGGAGATCGTATGCAAAAGTTACGACCCTAGGAAGTTGATGTACTAACTTACCCAAACGGGGCCCACACGACTTTTGGTGCTTCATCTCCTAGGGTTAGGTTTTTGGATGTCTAGGGTTTTTTTCATTCCTATTTATTGTAAAAATGCCTTCAAAGCCTCATTGTAATCATTTTCTTGTGAATGTGATTAGCCGTCACATCTCTTCTTAGAGATAAGCTACCACAATTCTAGCGAGTCTTTCCCTCTGTATTTTTACAGTCTCTGTACATTTCTTTCATTAATAGAAATCGTGTATTACTGCATATCTATGTTTATGGTTTCATCTTTGATACATTTCTGTTATATTATTGAATATATGTGATATCCTTGTGCATTTCTTTGTTATATCTCCGCTCTCATTTCGTGCCGAAAATAATCCGAATCAATTATTCAGACACCTAAGGATGAATTGATACTATGCTCTCATAATAATTTTTGGTCATACCCTGAGGACTTTGATGATTGTTTTTCTGAGCACTTGGATTTATTCTATGAAGAAAATTATCAACCATCATTATGCTCAGATCTTGATAGAAATGAGGAAGTTACCTCCCTGAAGCAGGATACTTGTGATAAGATTTTCCAGCTCCCTTTAATCACTTTACCTCGCTATGTCACTGAAGGTATGGTTTGGAAACATGTCCCTTATCCCAACTCTCCTGTAAGACAAAACCTCATTCTGGATTTTAGGGGAAAGTTGAGTACCTAAAGAAGAAGCTTATTATCATAATTTTCCAGCCTTCCCTTGAGAAACGGTCAGTCATCCTTTCAATTTTTTATAATCCCTTCTCAAGCCTCAAGTTGTGAAAATGTCCAAGGTGGCCAGCGTTCAAATTCCTTGAGTCGGTATTTTGAACCTTTGACTTTTCATGATCCATTTCTGAGATGGATTGAGCACTCTCCTAAGGAGGTGTCTTGGCATCATTTTATCCCTCCCACCCACCTCCATGAGTTATACTTTGTGATCTCTGATGATATGATATATATTCTAACCCATGACATTTTTGTGCTTGATTTATCACTATTTTGGTTTATTATGAAGCAAAAAGGCAGGTATTGTGGCACGTTGTTGGATTGGATTCACTGGTTGTTTGAATACACCCAACATCCATCCAACAGGTAAGTACATGTAAGTTCTTTACTTCACATTTGCATTTATGATTGCATTATTCCAGTTTTGTTTTATAGACCTATGTATGTTGGGGTGGAATTACCACCCCAATTTTGTTATTGATACTTCTATTGAGATTGAACAGGTCAATAGGTTATGCTAGAGATGTTGAGGTTCTCATGTCCTCTACGGTGAGCACATCTCCCCGAGTTGGAGCCAGATGTTATCCCCCAATTTTAGGGATAACTAGGAGATCATGTCTCGAGGCCCACTGGTCCTAGACATGGAGTACCGAGAGCATGATTGACTTGAGCATGGCCCTATAGGGCCCACCATTTCTTTTCTTCTAGCATATTTGTCTTGTCAGCAACAACAACATCCACCACCATCGGCTTGGTCCTGTATCAAAAAGGCTTCTTTCTCCATGAGGTAATTAGTCTAGGTATCATGGTATGTGTCACTTTGATCAAGAAAACCTTTGAACATATGCATTTGATTCCTTTTATTTATAACAAATGCTTGGATCTTACACTTTCCCACCTGACCATGTGTTGGGGGATTAACAGGGTGCCCTAGAAAGCCTGTGTCTGTAGGTTTTGGTTTTCCACTAGGGGTAATTTTTGGAAATCCATCGTCTGCTCCCATCATAGCACCACTTTTCCATCTTGTTTCTCGCTCACCTATCCCATTCCACTTTTCCAGACATTGGGTTGACCTATTTGCAGGACTGAACCTTATCTCGTGGGAAGAAGGGGCTAAAGGGCCAAAAGGTAAAAGGAAGATGGTAAGAGATAAAAGCCTAAAAATAAAACCTCGAGATGCTTCGCCCAGGGATCCCTGAGAAAGCAATAAAACTATTCTCAGCAAGAAACAAGAGGGACCCGGAAAAATAATAAAACAAGGCCTAACCAGAGGATAGGGGGTCTCATCATGAGCCAACCTATTAGGTCCATGGGTATCTAATAGTATGACATTGTCATTAGTTGGTAACCACACCAGGGAAGTGAATCTTGGTTGCATGGCCAAGGGGAAAGGGGGTATCATCACGAGCCAGCCTTCTCATTTCTGTAAAATTACTTGTGGGTAACGATGTCACCACTGGTTACCATGCCAAGGTAGTGCCCCTTGATTATCTCTTCAACAAAAATAGATAAAAGATAAAAGAATAAAAGGCAAGAATGGGCTTGGAAAAAAAATGCATCCATGACAGGTACAACTCACCTTCTACAAAGGCACCCACAGGTAACATGTTTACATCCTTGGCCCTCACTGCACCCACATGTTTGGACATCCCCTGGCCACATCACCCACTTACATGTCTTGGATGAGGTTTTCTTCCAAGAACTTTCCTTCTTCTGTGGACACTAGCCCAATAAGATTTCTTGTCCTTTTCTCCGGACTTGTATTCTAGGCTTTTGTAACATCTTTGATCTGTTGACTGATGGATTAGGGATTTTAAGAACATGTTTAATATTATTAATGATGAAATGTGATTGACATTGCTATGATCCTTGTGACTGATGAGCCCACGGAGGGCGTAGTTTTTGATGTGTAGGACCATGCCAGATGGACAGGTGCCATTAGGACCGGTACACATGGGGAGATGATCAATTCAGACCTCCATGGGGCTAAAGATCCCACCAGGTGGATGTTGAGACTCTATCAAGGGGCAGAGATAGGACAAAGATGGATCAGGGGCTTTTCACTAGAGAAGAAGAGGACGTTCCACCAGAGGCACCCCAACACAGCTTAAACTAGGGGGGGTGAGCCCGTTTTAGTGGAATGTTGTCCTTGGAAGGCCTCGAACATCACCCTTGATGACCATGACATCATCCAACCTACTGGACATCTTGGGAGGCATAATGGGCAGTAGTGGCATGTGTGGCAGGTCGGAGAAGAGCAAGGAGGGCTAACGTTTTTCTCTAGGATGCTTCATTTACCCTATAAGGGGCTAACGTCCCCCTTAGAGGGGATTTTAATCTCTTTTTAGCTTGATTAGGGTTTTAATTTGACAATTTAATGTAAACCAGTATGATTTTGGTATTTTGGGCTTGTCATCCTTTTACATGACCTAAAAAGTAAAATTAGGTCATGGAATGGTATAAATGAGGGATTTTTACCTTCATTTTTTCATAACAAGTCACTCACTCCATAAGGAGGCATGAAATTTGCACCTTCTATTAGGTTATTGGCTGATTTAGTGATGCGCACTTGTTGAAAGAGGATTGTTTTGTCATGTTTTGGCTTCTCACTTAATGGAAGGTGTTACAACTAGGGTTTGCATTGCTTATTCTTGGTGAATTGTAAGTTTTTTCTGCAAAACTTCTTGAATGAATGGTTGTAGTTTAATTGTTTGCATATGTTTATGATTTTTCTTAACAAAACCCTAGGTGAAAAGCACACAAGTAGGTCCTTGTCTCATGTCCCCATTGAGAGATATTTTTCAGCCATTGTTGAGGAAAGAAAGAGCCTAGCCATAGCTACACTCCTATTTCTTCTTCCCTTTTGCTAGCCACACCTCTTAGAATCCTAGAATAAGGAGACGCCTTGAAGCCTACGGTTTCTACACTTTGGGGTCGATTTTTCTAGAGTTTGTTGGTAAAGCCTTGTTTTTGCAACACTTTGTCTTATCAAACCCTCTTGTCTCACTTTATCTTTCATGCTAGCCATTTTTTCCATTGAGCTAAGGAAGGAGGAGAGATCACCAAGGCCTAGTTCATCTACATTGAAGTGAATCTCTCTCCTAGGGTTTAGTCTTTGGGGCCTTTCTTCAACAACACCTCAAAGTCCCTCCCTCCAGTCCTTAGCCATTGCCTCCTTGAGCTTCTGCGTCTTCCACTTTTTGACTCCATTAATCCTAAGGCAGTGATCTAGAGAGACCTCATGCGTTGAAGTGACGTTTGTCAAAATTACTCTCAAAATTTTTGAATCAAAACCCTAACTACACTAACCCTAGCCTTAACTAAACTGCTAATGCTAAGTGTTGTTGTCATCATTGGTTATTATATGATTTGTGTAGCTAACGTTTCACTCTATAAGCAAATTTAATGTTGATTTAAGGAATTTATTGAATGAAGTATTGATTGGTTACATCAAATGCCATAATCTTCCAATATTTATTGGTGAAGTGATATACTTTTCATTACTATTTATAAATATTGACTTCATCAATATTTATTGCCAAAATTGCTTATGTGATCATGAGATAGTCATATATTTATATGAAGTACTAACCCATTGAAATAGCTTGCATATATCATTTGTTTTTACTTTTTCCCAGGCAGGTATATCTTTGGGGGTTTCACTTTATCATTGGCCTTTGGCTGGACTATCTGCTCGGTGGTGACTTGTGAGGGGGGAATAAATAATTTATCTTGTTATCCTTTTTTCCTTCTCAAAAACCCTAGTCACCGGGGATGTCTCCCCTGGGCCTTACCACCCTAAAGAGAAAGAACCATACCATTGTGGTGACATTGGGCGGGATTGGTTCCTGTTATGCCAGTTTGACCTTTAAACCTCAAGCTTTTATTCCTTCTACAAACTATGCGATAACAAATACTCCACCTAATATTTATTTACTTTCATCCACACAAACTGTAAAATATTTATAAGGGGTCATCACTTTAAGAATTCGTGTTGTAGTTAGTAGAACTTTTAATTTATTAAAATTGTCCTCACATTTTTTAGACCAAATAAATTTTGTCCCCTTTTTATGCAATGAAGTAATAGGATAGGCGATCTTGGAAAACCCTTCTTTGAATATCCCGTAATAACCAGTGATTCCCATGAATGATTGTATGTCTGCTATGTCTTTACATATAGGCCATTCCATAATTGATTTAATATTTTTAGGGTATACTGCAATATAATATGTTGATATCACATGTCCCAGATATTGTATCTTTCTTGGATAGAAATCACATTTATCAAACTTAGCATATAATTTATGATCTCTTAGCATTAATGGTACAATTTTCAAATGTTGTTCTTGTTCTTCTTCATATTTTGAATATATTAATATATCATCAATAAAAATCAGTATGAATTTATCCAAGTAATGGCTGAATATAGTTTTCATCAAATACATAAAAGTTGTCGGTGCGTTAGTAAGTCCAAATCGGATTAGAAAAAAATTGCAATGTCCATAATGTGTTCTAAATGTTTTTTTATTTATGAATTCATATTTTATTATAATTTGATGATAACCAGATCTTAAATACAGTTTAGAGAATATCTTTTCTCCTCCAACCTCATCAAATAAATCATTAATCCTGGGTAGACGGTATTTTTTTTTTCTAATTGTGATTTTATTCAATTGATGATAGTCAATACATAATCTTAGCGTTCCATCTTTCTTTTTTTTAAATAATATTGGTGCTCCCCATGGCGAGACACTTGGTCTGATGTATCCTTTATCTAATAGTTCTTGTAATTGAATTTTTAATTATGTTGATTCAGCGAAACTCATCCTATAAGGTTCCTTTGACACCAGTGCAAATCTGAGTAGTTGATAAATAGAGAAATCAATTTCTCTCCTAGGATGTTATTCCAATATTTTATCTACGAATACATACTCAAATCCTTGAAGAACCGTAAATTCTTATAAACTTGGTTTTCTTTCTTTCTCTAGTATATTTTCCACTTGGATAGCATATATTTTACAACCTTTACTGATGCAATTTTTAAATCGCATTGATGATATTTGTCTAATAGAAACTGGCTTTCTAATTCCTTGTACTGTTCTTGATATTTCTTTTTCATCCTTGTATACAAATGATTTTTCATAATAGTTCAGTACAATTTTTTTCTTTTCTAACCAGTCCATTATGTCAAGCATGTCATACAATACTAAAGGTAATACATTTAGATTTATATTTGTATCCTGACCACTTATATTTAGCACACAATGAATAATGAGTTATGTTACCTTTCCTTTTGTGCATGTTTCTAATTGTACTAACCAAGATTTAGTATGTTTTAGTTTCTTCGTCTTGTTTGAGTCTACTAAAGTTGGGGTAACATAACGAAAACTAGCTCCTGGGTCTATTAAAGTATATACTTTTCTTTTATGAATTTTACCTTCAATCTCCACAATAGTGGATTGATGATCTGCTTGTTTTCCATCCAAATCTCTATTGATTCTATGAATAAGTTTTCCAATATATCCAACTGTAGAAGCTTATTGTATGTTCTGAATAGTTTTATTTGCAACTTTCCTATATGGACAGTTCCTCAATAAATGTGGTTCTCCACATCTCCAACATTTCAATGGTTCTCTAGGATTATCATTTTCTTTCTTGAATTCCAAGTTAACTGACTTGCTTCCCTTTACTTGTGGCGTATTTTTGTGGGAGATATGTTCTTTATGTCCTTTGTTTATGTTTCGAAATGTTGAAGACTTGAAACCCTTTTTCCTTTGATTTAGCTTATCTTTATTCTTTTGTCTCCATTCTTTTGTATTTTCAAAACACCGTTTGTATTGATTGTAATGGATCATTTCTTTTCATAATACTTCGTTCAATTTTTTTGTCTTATGAAACTCTATTATGTCCGTGTATGACTGAGGAAAACAACTTAAAAATCTTTGAAATTTTACCTTTTCATATTTTATATAAGGCATAAATCTTAGTAATTATGGAAACTTAGTGATCCAAGTGGATATCGGTGGCCACCCACCTTTGCCAACTGGCTCAAAACATCTTTCTGGAAATTTTGGCAATTTACTATTTTTAGCAGGTTTTAACTTCCAAGGCCATTTTGAGGGCCTAAATGAAGGTTTTTTGGGATCGATATTCTCAATGATAACCAAAGGCATGGTTGATCCCCCAAAATGAATCTCCTCGATGATACCTTTCCAACGAGATGTCATACTCCTAAAACAAAGATCATATGCAAAATTTACGACCCTGGGAAGTTGATGTACTAACTTACCCAAACGGGGCCCACATGAATTTTGGCGCTTCATCTCCTAGGGTTAGGTTTTTGGATGTCTAGGACTTTTGGAATTCCTGTTTATTGTAAAAAATCCTTCAGAGCCTCATTGTAATCATCTTCTTGCGAATGTGAGTAGCCCTCACATCTCTTCTCAGAGATAAGTTGTCACCATTCTATCGAGTCTTTCACTCTATATTGTAGCCATCTTCTTGCGAATGTGAGTAGCCCTCACATCTCTTCTCAGAGATAAGTTGTCACCATTCTATCGAGTCTTTCACTCTATATTTTACAGTCTCTGTACATTTATTTCATTAATAGAAATCATGTATTACTATATATCTGTGTTTATGGTTTCATCTCTGATATATTTATGTTATATTATTGAATATATGTGATATCTCTGTGCATTTATTTATTATATCTCCGATCTCATTTCATGCTGAAAATAATCTGGATCAGTGGTATCAGAGCAGGCTTCTCTTGATCATTTTTTCAGTGCATGTCCTCGACGAGGTCCGAGTATAGAAAGTTGGGTCTCAAGATTGTCTTTATTGAAGACAATCTCTCTCACACACCCAAGAAACCCTCAATGGCAGAAGAAAATAAAAACAACAGAGAAAACGATCCTATCAATCTGTTGCTTGAGCAAGCTCTCACATGACAGAGGGACGAAATGATGGAGAATTTTTCCCACATCCTTCAACATCTACCGATAGAATCAGTCACATCTTCTTCAAGCGACCACTTTGGATGAACCTCAACTTTCAAGGTACAAGTTAACTTTGGTATTCCTGTATTTGAAGGACAAATAGATGCAGAACCCCTAGAAAAATGGTTAACTTTGCTAGAAGGTTATTTCTTTGTTCACAATTTTTCCGACAAAGAAAAGATCACCTTCGCACTCCTTAAAGCTATCCCTCATGTCAAACATTGGTGGGAAACTTACTGGGAGAAAAGTTCCACAGAGGAGTCTGGAATATATGGGGTCGATCCCACTTGGGATTTTTTTGTGGATGCGGTAAAGGAACAATATTACCCTATTGGAAACTATGAGGACCAATACATGAGATGGAAAACACTGCGACAAGAGAGAGGCCAAACAGTTCCAGAGTTCACCAATACCTTCCATACCTTGCACACCAAGCTGGGTATTAAAGACTCTGAATGAAATTTGGTTTTGAAATACCGTGGGGCTCTAGACAGATACATCCAAACTGAAATGGATTTTCTAGACATCTCATCACTCGGTGCTGCCTATCGATATGCTGTTAAAATTGAGCAGAAATTTAAGCACCAGAACAAACGGGATTTTGGTTCTGCAAATCCACAACAACCAAAGTATGACCAAGACATCCCTAAAAAAAAGTCTCCCAAAAACCAGTCCAAGACACATGAAAAGAAGGGTCATGGGAAGACAAAGAAGGACACCGAAAAATGGTCTGATTTCCACAAAAGCCCCTGGCACAACACCGATGAATGTCACTCAAAACAGTCATTGGTGGCCGAGATCAAAGACAAGGAGCGAATCCTGATTTAGAATCTGATTTTGAAAATACTGGTAAAGGACAGATCATTGATGCAGAACCCACTGTTATTGTCGTGACCACAACAATTCAACCAGTAGAACCAACAGATCCTGAAGAGGGGGAGCGCCTTTTTCATTCACAGATGTGGGTGAAGGGGACCCCGCTGCATTTTATTGTTGATAGCGGAAGCCAGAAGAACCTCATCTCAGCAGAGGTCATCAAACAGTTGGGATTATCGACAACACCACACCTGTAGCCATACAACATTGGGTGGCTTTGCCAAGGATGAGATCTCTGTGTCAGCCAATAGTGTCAATTATCATACGGCATCCAACCTTTCAAGGATGAGGTATTATGTGAGGTTTCCCCATTCGATGTCTGTGATGTGCTCTTGGGCCAACCATATATGTGGAGACACCATGTTGTTTATGAGTCTCGACCCCGTAGTGTCATTGTTACTTTGGGGGGTCATCTCTACAGAATACCAGAGGTAGTTCCGACTACTATTCCACCTAAAAAGTGTCGCAAGGTAGTATCTCATACTGGAAAATTCAGCTTCTTCACAATCTGTTCAAAAGGAGAACAAAAGGACACTGCAACCACTACAGCCTTGCCCCAAGCACCTTCTATCCAACAGAAGTAGGTCAACAAGGTTGCAACAAAGAACAAAGATTCCTTCTGCACACCGTCCTCTCATGTATCTCGACTTGTTGAACAACCTCAACCTCAACAGGTTCGTGATAGACTTCCACAAACTGAGTAGCGCGACATCTCCAGCAAGACAAGCAGCTCACCAAGATGCAGATTCAACAAATGCTTTTCCTTCTGTCCCGGGGACTCAACATAATGGATACCATTGCTTCCTAAGGAGGAGGATTGATCCAGGTGGATATCGGTGGCCACCCACCTTTTCCAACTGGCTCAAAACAACTTTCTGGCAATTTTGACAATTTACTATTTTTAGCAGGTTTTAACTTCCAGGGCCATTTTGAGGGCCTAAATGAAGTTTTTTTTTCTTTCTTTTTTTTTATCGAGGTTCTCGATGTTATCCAAAGGCATGATTGAGCCCCCAAAATGAATCTCCTCAACAATACCTTTCCAACGAGCTATCATATGCCTAAAACGGAGATCGTATGCAAAAGTTACGACCCCAGGAAGTTGATGTACTAACTTACCCAAACGGGGCCCACATGACTTTTGGTGCTTCATCTCTTAGGGTTAGGTTTTGGGATGTCTAGGACTTTTGGCATTCCCGTTTATTGTAAAAATTCCTTCAAAGCCTCATTGTAATCATCTTCTTGTGAATGCGAGTAGCCGTCACATCTCTTCTCAGAGATAAGCTGCCACCATTCAATCGAGTCTTTCACTCTGTATTTTACAGTCTCTGTACATTTATTTCATTAATAGAAATCGTGTATTACTGTATATCTGTGTTTATGGTTGCATCTCTACTATATTTATGTTATATTATTGAATATCTGCAATATCTCTGTGCATTTATTTATTATATCTCCGATCTCATTTCGTGCCGAAAATAATCCGGATCACTTAGTAATTTGATCCTCCATGGACATATGTCCTAATTTTAGTTCCTAGAACTCTTTATTTTTTCTCTCATAATGAATTTCAAATAGATATTGTTTCTTAAAGTGTTTCTTAAAATCTACCCATTCCATCTTCTTTTCTTTTACTCCTTTGGCTAATTTTAAGTCTTGCCACCAAATACTGGCTTTACCTTTCATATTTTAAGTAGCCATTCTTACTTTCATATTGCTATAGTAATTGCTATAGAAGTATTTATTTATGTCAAGTAATCAAGCTTTCACCTCTTTACCGGTTATGAAATCACCATCAAATGTTGAAGGTTTGATTTTCTTGAACTCTCCATCTAAGTAGTCCATCTATTTTATTTTCCTTACTATAGATGCATTGTTTTCTATCATATGTGTGTCATTAGAAGAGTTGTTTTCTTTTTTCGTTTCATGGATAAAGTCCTTTAAGGAATTTTTACTAACTTCCTCTTCCCCTTCATTATTCTTTGGACTCTTTTTTGTTTCTATGCTTTGTAAAAACATCTCATTAATTTCATGTTGATCTTCCTATGGTTTCTTTATTTTTTCATTATTAGATTTGAATACCTGTAATTCCACGATAATATTCCTCATCATTTCCAACACCCGGGTTGTTGAACTTCTTTCTCTATGATGTTATGGGTTTCTACAAAGCTCTTGATTATTATTTCTTCCAGGTTTGGCTTCTTCTCCATTTTGTACTGACATAGTTACAAAACAATTTTGACATAGTCTGTTTGTAACAATAAAAATGACATAGTTACAAAACAATTTTGACATAGTCTGTTTGTAACAATAAAAATGACAGTTACAAAACAATTTTGACATAGTCTGTTTGTAACAATAAAAATGTTGTTTATTATATTTTTTCATTTAACATAATAATTTTCTGGTGTCACCCTCAGGTCTAAGTGATGTAACCTACAACTCTGATATTACATGTAACAAATCCAAATTTCCATATAAAAAAAATTGTTAGGTTAAATTGTTAGGTTAAAAATATGGATATGTTCTTTGTGAATCCTTACCTTCATAGTTCCTAGTTAGATATGTTCTTAAAAGGTGAGCTACACAGTTCTCATTACTTATTATCGTTTATTTTTAATGCACTAAATTGCTTCTACCACATGATAATTGGATATCAAAATAAGGTTTCCTTTTAAGATTATAAAAGGGATCCACCCTTGTATCCTTTTTCAAAAAAATACAGACCTACCAATCCTTGAAGTGTTGCGACTTAGGGTAAGTGTAGATCGTGTATAGTAGAAAATAAATTAAGAGGGTTTCATAAAAAAATAAAACATATATGCTATAGAGAGTGGTAACTTTGGTCTAGCCAAAGATTTGGTGAGAACATTAAATTCAATACTTGTCAACTTGGACGATGATGTTTTGCGAGCGAAGGGACATGTCTTTATTTCATAACCCACATACGTACTGGCATGTCCAGCCATTCCATCAACCAATAACATCCCTTCCTTTCCTAAGCGTCACATGGCTTGGTATTAAGGAGGTATGTATATGAAATGAACCAAGGGCTCCAACACTAATTGAATGTGAGGATTTTGTATCAAGTTTCTCAGCCTTCACCTTTGTCATTTGTCATCGGGAATTTTCCTCTGGCTAGTAAAACAAAAATACCAATGTATTGTAATAGAGAGAAATGGGATCGAGCTTACGGAGAGAAATGCCATGCTCATAAATATTTCCAGTTAATAATAATTTGCCATCACGTAAAGAACTTGGTTTAGTCTTTTAAACGAACATGAAAGTTAAATTTGTATATGTTTAATGGAAATTTGTCATTATCTATTTATTTTATTTGGAAATGGTTAAGATCCTTTGTATGATCACACTCATTTCTTGGTCATTCAAGGGATTGATTACTCTTATTTACTCTTTCCATTTCTTCGAGTTTAACTTCTGTTTTCTGGGTCAACTAGGCCATCTTCTTTTGGTTAAACCCGAGTCTTTAAAATAATCAGGGTGTCACTATTACAGTTTGTTTCTATATGATTAGTTACTGGAATGTATATTGTTCCATGAACGAGGGTTATATATGTATTGTTTACTCTCATAATGCAGGTGACCCCTTCTTCTACCAAGCTTAGATTCATAGAAATTTCTCGTCGATTAAATTTTGGAGAAAGACTCTCATTCTATTTTGTAAAAATAGTAAACTATATTGTACCTAAGAAATATGAGATTACGATAGTCCAAGGTTGTACTCTTCTCTTGGCCTGTACAATTGGTAAGTGAATGAAAAATAGAAGTCGGCGAGGGATTTTTGTTTGAAATAACTATGTTAAGTTTTATCTCGAACTTCCTATATATTACCACGCTTTCTATAGCAATGGGAAAGTCTTTCTGTAATCCATTTACTTCTTTGTCATTACAATTTATTGTTAGATGTAGATTATGTATCTTTTTATTTTTTTTCCTTTCTACAATAATTTAATCTTTAAAATTTAAGGGGATTTAAAAACTAAAAATGGGTCTCTCTTGAATGTGTGAGGGAACCCCTCAGCTGTTCCAGGTCGCCCTCTTCCTCTGCACTCGACGTCCTCTACAGAAGTTCAATTACGAAGACTGAGTGTTTCAACAATTAAAGGAAAATAGTTGCACTCATAAATAGATAGGAAAGCTTATTGTGCAACTATCATTGACAGAGTTCGCTTCTGGTTGAAGTTGTCGATTCAAAACCAAAAGAAATAAGTGATTTCAACGCCATTTCTTTATTTTCTTTTCTCATTTTCCTCTTTTCAAATGTTTTCTGAAGGAAACAATATAGATATATATCTAAACTAATGTTCTTCGTCGTTTCCCTTTCTAGGTTGAACTCATACGTCTACGGTTTTTGAAAGAAAATTGCATTCCTCATAAAAGGTACTCGGGTTCTATTTGCGGATCCCTTACCTAGATTTTGTTATTCCAAAACATTTGAAAATCACCTTGTATTAACTTTTATTTCTCAACTAATAATCTATTGACATTAATTTGATTGAATTTTTAATTGGAGAAATTTATCAGAATTTACTCACGTGTAACCATATCTTTGTCTGATGATTTTACTTTGTTAAAGGGTCTGAGATATTTTATATCAACGTTCACCATAAATTTGTGGCATGTTCACCTATATATATATACTGTAATATTTCTTTGTTTCATATATTAGACACTAATATTGTATATATAAGTATATATGATTATCTTGTAATGCCTCCTCTTACTCAAGGCCAAAGACAAAGAAAAGAACCCTTGAATAAGTCAACATTTTATGTGATTCCCAATGCATTTATGTAGCTTACAATGGATAATTTGTATTGATATACAATTTATTTCCTCACTATTTAATTTTACAGCTCTTCTAGTTTAACTAATTTTTTTCAAGGGTCTTTTTTTATGTATTCATATTTATACAACAACAAACACAAAAAAAAATGATACACTCCTTTCCTATAGAATCCATAAATTATTTTAATATTCTATGGTTGTCGGGCATCTATAAAACATATCACTGGCATTTCCCAGAGTTTAAGACTTTATATAACTATGCATAATTGTTTAAGCTTTCCCTTTCTTAAGATATAGATGAGTCATAAACTGATTATTTGACTTTTTTAATATACATACATATATACATATCCAATTATGTAGCATACATACAATTTTTTTAGTTACATGCAAATCAATAAACCAAACATGAACCATATAATACATCTATAGATCATGTAGTTGTAAGAAATTCAATAATCAATTAAAGTGAAGAGTAGTCAAATAAAGATACATATATGTAATAGTTATGCTAGAAACAAATGGAACGACCACGTTCCACCCAAACGTAGATACAAAACAACCAACATTACTTGTCCTGATCACCCCGTATCATGACCATGATTCCATAAAGGTAAATAGAGATTCACTCCTTAGCCATTATCTTTCTGTAAAGTTCAGAAAATCATTTTCCTAACACCACTTGTGCTCACACATCAAATAGTCATCTCCACAAAATACTCAGAAATGTGCTTCCTCCCACATATGTTGTATATATTTCATTTCTCGTTGCCTATGAATTTTTCCATCCATTTCCCTCCTTGGAAAATTTGCATCTTTACAAATCCCTGATTTTTAGAGGCTCCAAGTGACAAAACTAAACTTCTAACACTTGTAAAATTCATCTCTAGGTTAATTTCAAATATGAATTTCCATAAATGGAAATTTGTTTTCAAAGAAATAACATTAAAATATATTTTTTTAATATATGAGGATGTCAAATTATATGTATAAGAAATGGGCGATTCCCCATGATACATAGGAAAATTTAAAGGATATTTTATCGATAATATGTGTTGTAATATTCATCAATACTGAGAGGGGGGGTGAATCAGTATTGAGAATTTTTTCTAATTTCAATCACAACATTAACTTATAAATGATTTCATTCACTTATGATTGCATTTAACATATCATGCATATATAAGCATAAAAAATGCATCACATCATATGTTGATACACACTACCAATATTTTACATGGAAAACCAAATGGGAGAAAACCACATAATTATTTCTTATATATCAAAGATGGCATTCATACCCTAATGGACCTAGTGGTGACAGTCTAAATAACTCACATTGGCTGAGAGTCACTGAGTTATCTTCTTCAACAATGCAAGAACTACAACTAGAACAAAAAGAAATGGAAGACAATATTTTTTCCCTTAAGAAAGAAATCACCATCACACCAATAAAAAATGATATTGATAAATGGATAAAAAAATGCCTTGCAACAAATTATTAACCCAGAATAGCCACCACTAGGTCAAGAACACCTTGTTTCTTGGTAGGTAGTCTATTGTTTTCATATCCTTTTGCTATTCATTTATTTTTCTCACTTGGTAATTGGTAACAATTATTTGTTTTACTTTCTTTACAGATTTAACACTGCCTTGTAACTATTTTTCTCTCTTTCTTCCAGGTCTTTCTTATATTTATTGGTCTACAAAAGCCCCAATCCCAGTCCATTTGCACCAACACATTTACTTTTTATAAGAATTATTTAAAAGACAATTGTATATTTTTTGAACTTGCTAAAGAAATGTTTAGCATAGATGGCTAGTGATTTTCAAGGCTCCGAGTTTAAAATCAAATTTTAAACACTACTTTAATTTAGTTTGATTTTTCATTGAAACATAACCTTCAGTTACGTGCATATATGCTACTTTACTTGTATTTTGGAAACATTGTTTTGACTTTTATACATTTTCTACAAACATTACCTAAAAAAAAACCTACATATTTTTTTGTTATCCTTGCCAAAGAACTGTTTTCGCATAGACTGAAACTAGTTTTTAACTCTTTTGGTATCTAACTCAATGATCATTTTTTTTTCTCAATGATCATTTTTTTCTTTACTATGTATCATTTTTCAGTGAAATGTCATGAAATATCATGTTCAGTTCTCTGCATATATAAATATTTACTTTCATTGTGAAATTTTTTTAATGTTTACCTTTATGCTATCATTTGCAAATTTTATTGCACATTGTCTACCTCCATTCAACATTGTCTACTGCGTCACAATGTTGTTTTTCATTTGTCTTATTCACAAAACAAGTTTTACTAAAAGCTAGAACATCCACAATTCCTCTGGTTCTGTTTCTCTACAATGTATTTTCTCACGTCTGGTTGAAAAATGACTTTTCCTATTAAGATGTAACTTTGAAATGTTGCTTCTTTTGGAATCTGTTTCATGTTTTTTTGTCATATGCATATTGTCTTTTCTCAAATTTGGGCAAAAACAAAAATACTCATACTAGTAAACAATTATTACTTGAAGTGATGCTCACAATTTCAACGTCTTCCCAAAAAACATATATTGTAAACGTAATTTAATTGCATATACTTTACACATATACTAACTTGTACACAATTTGCATTGCCTCTTGCACATCTTGGGCTCACTGCACTCTCCCTTGCCTCTATGCATCTTCATCTTCAGAATCCCTTTACAAGGTTTTATGGAAACTGTTTTTACATATTTGTATGCGAAATACCGTATCCTATGTTCACAACTACGTTCTCTTTTCTTCTCGTAGAACAACACATCGTATCCTCTGCATATAGTTTGCACAATCGACATATATTTCATAAGGATATCGATCGCATCTTATTTCCAGATATCCTCAGTTGTGCATACTTTGCATTGTCTCGTGGACATCCAGGCTTCCGTGAACCTCACATTACATCTGGCACATCGTACATTGGGTTTAGTCTACATTACTTCTCTGCATCTTCATCTTTGCAATCTATTTACAAAGTTTTGTGGTAGATGTTTTTAAATAGTTATATGCTAAAATCCATGTCTCGTACGGATAACTACATGCACACAGATTTGAGCGAGTCTTGGCATCAACAAACTTTACAATTCTTCATGAACATCTTTTCCTCGCCATCAAATTGTCATTGTTTCTATTCTTTTTTTTCTTTTTACATAGTAGGATGCTAAATCTCAAATTCTGGCCATTGCTTTCCTTTATATCTGTACAATTTACTTTCATGCAATAGAAAGAGTCAAACAAAACATTTGGTCATGTCTTTCTTTATTTATTTGTATATATAGATATTCTAATTCCAAATCTTTGATATTCTATGCATAGAACTTTCATTCTTTGTTATGCATATACATATGTATAACAATATTTTATTGTTAATAACATTATAGACCTATTTAAGGGCGTCACATGTCACTTACAAGGAATTGAACCTAGGTGGGGAGGGTAACAACCATTCCTCACAACCACCCAAGCTACATCCAATGAACAGTCTTAAATTAGTTGATACATAATATAGAACATATAAGATATGTATACTTTCCTAGACTTTACCACTCAAATCCTTGCAGAGATAAGTCCCTTTTTCTACAAACAAAAGGGTGTCATACACCAACATGATGTATGGATTAACCGTGAGCTCAAAAATAAATTATTATTATTATAGTCATATCTTTAAAAGCAAACATACAAAATCAACTATACAAATATACTTTTTAAAATTAATAAAACTTTAATAATTTCCTTAAATGCATTAATACTCTTAGAATGATCAACAATGACAACAAAGTCCCCTAAATTCCTAACATATATATAACCCTAATATTCTCATTATGCAATGCATCATATAAGATAACACAATATATATATATATATATATATATATATATATATATATATATATATATATATATATATAACCATAATCTTCTCATTATGCAATGCATCATATATGATGACACAATTTTACTTGAATTTTTATTGCACATTAAATCACTAATGTTAATTTAG
Source organism: Picea engelmannii (assembly GCA_009831015.1). NCBI lineage: Eukaryota > Viridiplantae > Streptophyta > Pinopsida > Pinales > Pinaceae > Picea > Picea engelmannii. Next base: position 11,330 of record ML829045.1, on the reverse strand, counting down.
TTATACTTAATTAAGTTATACTTTACACTAAAATAACACCTCATATATTATATCTTTCTATGATTTAAATTTACATTATTTAAATTTATAATTTTTTAACATTTCTTCACATCAATAGTTGTCTAAGAGTAGTATTCCATGAAGATTATTATGAGAGGGAAAATATGCCGATATTAAATGAGACTAGTCAACTTACATCAAGTTTAAATTTCAAATGGTTTTGGAATTTCTCCTTGGTGGAGGGAATCTTTGCATTTCATACAGACAGGTGAGTTGGTCTTTGAATGGGACAACTTCCTTTTTATGCTTCGCAATAATGGTATCACATTTAATGATTTCTGTGATAAACTTGTTTGGTTTTGGAATTGGGAGATAGGTTCAGTCACTGTTAAGTTAGCATACCAGTACTTATTATTTACTAATAATTTGGAAGAGAATCCATAGTGGTTTAAGGCAATTTGGTAAGTTAAAGTTTCTAGCAAAATATTTTTTTTTATCTGGTTATGTTTGATGGATTGTATTCTTACAAGTGTTAATTATAAAATAAGAGGAGGAATATGACCTACAGCATGTAGCTTATGCCTTAAAGATGAAGAAACGACTGCTCATTTATGTGTGCACTATGTTGTTTCTAAATCCATTTGGGAAGAAGTTCTTTTATTTTTGAAGATTCTGGATGTCGGGGGACAAAATGGTTTAGAAGATAATCTTTTTAATTGGTTCATTAAATACCCTAAGATAAGACATATTCATTTTCTTGTGATATGGGGAATATGGACATACATGAACAAGATTCTATTTGAGAACTGGTCTAGACAAGATTCCAATATTTCAAAAAAAATCTTTCTTTCAATACATGATTCCCATGATGAGTTTAAGCCAGATAGACTCGATTACATTCTTAGCCCAGTTTAATCTGATGACTCCCCCACTGGATTCCTTGATGGTGTTTTTGATGGAGGTTTTTGTGGTATAGGTTTCTTCCTCAAAATTAGTAAAGACCGTTACTTCAAAGCACACTTTGTAGGGGGTGAAGGTAGTAATATGAAAGCTGAACTATTGGGCTTCTGGGGCCTCTTATTTCTAGCATCTAGTCTACCTCTAAATAGTATGATGGTCGCTAGTGATTCGAAAGTAATGATAGACTGGATAAAAGGGGAAGCTAATCTAAACATTCTCCACCTTGGGCCATGGAAAGAGAAGATTTGGAGGTTAAAATATAGCTTTGAAAGGCTCGAATTTATGCATGTTCACAGAATCTACAACATTGTTCTTGATCAACTTTCTAAAAAGGCTCTGAATTGTTCTTGTGGATAGATTTATTTTGAGGAACTTGTGCAAGGAACAATTATCCATACAGATAGACTTCCACTATTTTAACTGTAAGTTTCATAAGTGGTCATTTAGCTTTTATATACTATTTAGAAATGATTGTCTAGTTTCAAACATTATAGTATCTTTATAAAGAAGACAAGAGCAATAGTTAGCAATGTCTTTTATAAGCTTGAAAAGAGATATATAGAATCAATGCTCAATGTAACCATCTCATATATTTTTGAAAATTTCCCTTAATTCTCAATAGAATAGCAATGAAACTGCTTTTTTCTAAGTGAAAAAAAAAACAAGTTTATGTTGTTAACAAATATAGATTACAAAATTATGTAATATAATAATAGAATAGATTGTTAGAATACAAAATTATGTAATATAATAATAAAGTAGATGATTGATCAATTTAAATTAAGTCTCCTTAAAAATATGAATATAAGCTAAATCATTGAAAAATACAAACTTAATAATTGTTCAAAAATAATATTAAATTGAGAACATGAGAGATCAAATATGCGAATATGAAGGTCGGTCAATGCATATCGTATTTATAGAGAATAAAATTGTGCCAGATTGATAAACTTGACTATCTCTACAATAACATACAATCAAGTAGATATAAAATTGATTATCTCTCCAATAACATACAATCAAGCACATATAAAATTGATTATCTTTACAATAGCATCCAATCAAGTACATGAGTGATTAATTTAAATTAGTTCATTTAAGGAAGACGAATATATATTATAAAATTGAAAAACATCAAAATATAGTTGTTAAAGAGTTATAAGATCATAGATTCAAATTTAGAGGTGGTATAGTATGTGTAACTCTATAGATTTTAATAGTTAAATCATTTAGTAAAGGAGTCCTTTATCCCAAAAACAAAGAAATCCCATATATCAATTTAATATCTGATTTGGTAGTGATCTTAAAAAGTTAAATTATTATTATTTTGAGATGAATAACATAAGAGAATAAGTATACATATATTAAAAGGCGTTGTCTAAACATTCAATTTCTGGGTGAAATATATATTTTCTGTTGTTTAAATTCCAGTTTTGAATGCATAAATATATTCAAGACTATGAAAAACCCTCAGGATAATCTAATTATACACACTCAATTGTAGAGTTCCAACCATTTTTGACCAGATTTTAGTAAAAATTGATCGAAAAATATTCACATTAAAAATTTATTTTACAATCTGTTTTAAACATCAAAACTCAATATCTCAAAATCTAGTCAATACTGTGGATTACTTTGTCTACTACTTCTTATTTATGATGGGCCCTAATATCCAGCCTACTAAAAGAAATTACTGAGACAAATAGATTATATGCCTAACAATGTTGTATAACAAAGTGGATATTGCTCACCCAATATATTGACCCTATAGGGCGGAAAAGAGTAGAAGATGCATGCATCAACTCCAACCTCTACAACTGTTCATATGTCCTCCGTCTAATTCAAGTCAGCTGGGGACTCGGTGCCGCAAATATCGTTCCAACTTCCTCCGGATCAGCGATGATAATAGTAGGAAAATTTTGCATAGATATTAAATTGAATCTTCATAATATATGGCAAAATTTTAAATAATGGTAAGAGATTTTAACAATGTTTTATAAATAATAAATAATTATGTTATAAAATATTATTGAAATTTAGCAATTAAATTAATAATTTTTTTTTTTTTTTTTTTTCTTCGTTCACTTTTCAAAATCTTAATAGATAAATTTAAATTTTTGTGACGATTTTAATTTAGATTCGTTCACTTTTCAAAAACTTAATGTTTTAAAATAAATCAAATCAATAAAAATAATTTTTCATAATAAAATTCAAATAAAAACAACTATAGTAAAATTTGAAATTTCGAAAAAGTATATAGAAATTAAAAAAAGAAAGACTTTGCGTACTCTTTTTTTATTAATATGTATCATTGCTTGAGCTTTGTGATAATTCCGATGGTCAACCCAGTCACTCTCTCAAGGTTTGGTCAATTTAACTTTTATATCTAATTGTTTTAGCACTTACGAAAAAAATCAAATCAAAATGGAATATGTTAAATTTGAATTTAGTTCAAGAAAATAAAAACAGTGGAAGTGAATTTAGTTAAAATTTTATGAGTAGTTTAAACCTTCCTTATTGAAAATTACATGCATTTAATAAACTTTGCCTCGAAAGTTTTATTCCATTTTAAATAAAGTTTTAACCCAATTAAATAAATAAAAATTATAGTTCCACATTGACTGAAAATTTAAACTATTAAATCACCTAATTGCAACAACGGAAAAAGACAAGGGGAAAAAACAAAATATCCAATTAAAATACATCTTTTTTATTCATCGCTGTTATTGTCTACGTCGCCTCCGTACTCCATGACCATCTGTTCCATCAATCTAACATTTCTCTTAAAATGGCGGGCTCTGTTATAGTCTTAGCAATTGCATCGTAGCATATTCATTTACCTGTGTATTTTTATTTATTTGTTTAACTTTTATGTTAGGTTGAGTTTAATTAGGATCAGTCTTAATGTTGGATGGAAGAAAATTTTGTCCTAAAATAAAAATGTTGTTACACATATTGTGAGAAATTAAGTCGAGTTTAAACATCTGTTCTAACAATTCTTTTCCTAAAAATGACTCTCACCCTCGACCCCTAAATTTGAAACTCGATAAAAACTAAACCCTACACAAACAAATTAGTTACAAATTAGTTTGCAGCTCATCTGCCTTCACATACATAAAGCAATACAGGATGTCACTTCCGTATAATTGAAGACAGTGAAGGATTCATAGCCGCACATATCTCTTTCAATCAACCCTCATCTTAGCATTCATTGCAACCGACTTAACATTTTGTGGTTCTTCAACGTTTTCCTTTAGGTGGCTATTGGTTTGGAAGTCTTAATTTACGAGAAGAGGATGAAAGTTACATATTGTAAGTATATGGGAATAGGTGTTGTTTAGTTGTTTTATATTTTGCTTTTTTATCTGGTCGTATAAATCTAAATCTGCTTACTGTGCTTATTGTGTTGAAAATTTTTATTTTGTTTTTTTATTTGGTCGTATAAATTTGTATAAATGGATTTAGTGTGTTGAATTTTTTTTAGGGCATTTTCATTATATAAAATTAAAACCTTGTTAGATTTTAAGAAAAAATAAATAAAAAAATAAAAATAAAAACAGAACTTAAAAAATTTAAATTACAGCTATATATATAGAAAAGCTATATATATATATGGAAAGGTAATATATTTCATAAAATGAAAAAGTATAAGAATCTAAAAATTAAATAAACTTTGTTTTTCCAATTTAAAATACAATTTATTTTAAAAAACAACAATTACATATAAATACATTTAATATTATATCAAAATTCACATTCACAAAAAAATTGTTGTACATCCAAAACATTATTTCATTAGTTATCCATTAATGTACACAGTGATGTACACACTGGGGTTGAACACCGTACAAAGTGGACAAGATTCAATTCCACAATTTGTAGAATTCTAGCAACAAGTTGATGGTATTTTCAATCATTCCTATAACCATACTATAATTGTGTTACCTTTTGAGAAACTTTAATGAATTTTAAGGGAAGACGGGGGAAATAATGAAGGAAGATCATGCACATAACTATCCACATGTCTTTTGAAGGGGAGGCATGAAAAATGGTGAAGGAAGGTTCATTAGCTTAAGTAATGGGTGTTAAGATGTATAAGTTGAATATGGTGATAAGTAGAAAAAAAGGACAATTGAAGAAAACAAAAATGTATCTACAGACACTTTAAAACAAGTGAAAAAATTATGCACAAGTAATGTGTTAGTGCAACATTTTTGTAAAGCCATTTTTCTATTTCATTCAATAGGTACAAAGGTAAGGGAAACCGTTAGAAAATTTAGGTTTGTATGCTTGATAATGAGAGAGCTACAATTGTATATGGAAATTAAATCAGTACATCACAATTGTAATTGGGTGTGTTGATCTGGATTTTATCAGCAGAATGAAGTGAATATAGATTATTAAAAGATGATTAACACATAATAAAAGAGATACAGTAAAACTAGTTTCTATTCAATAAGGAAATAAGCTGAAATTGTAAAATGCAGCGAAAAATAAGCTTGTTGGAATGGTGGCGGCTTATCTCTGAGAAGAGATGTGACAGTTGCGCTCATTCGCAAGAAGAACATTACAATGAGACTCTTAAGGCCTTTTTGACAATAATCATGAATTCCAAAACCATAGACGTCCAAAAACCTAACCCTAGGAGATGAAGCGTCAAAAGTCATGTCGGCCCCATTGGGGTAAGTTAGTACATCAACTTCTCGAGGTCGTAACTTTTCCATACGATCTTCATTTTAGGTGCATGATAGCCCGTTGGAAAGGTCCATCTGAGGACTACAGATTTTGTTGTCATAATGGACTTTTTCTATAGTCTTAATGTTGCAAGCCATAAAAATGTTGTTTCGGGCCTCAAAATAGCCCCGGAAGTCACGAACCCAAAAACTAGGAAAAAAATGCCAAAATGAACCAATTGGAATAGGCGCAAGGCCACCAACATCCATTTGTATCAAGCCTCCCCTCTTAGGAAGAAATGGTCTTCATTGCATTGAGGTCCCTCATTAGATGAGGAAATTTCTACTGAATTTGGCCCCTGGTGAGCCACTTCCCTTGGTACAAGAGCTACCCTGCTTTAACAACTCGATAAAGTTGGATCCTTTGTTGTCGAGTGCCCTTGACCTATGTGTCCAAAATGTGATCACTGGATGGTTGTTGCGTGTAGTCAGGGTTGATCTCCATTGGTATAAATTGTTCTACTATCTTTGAGGTATCTAATAATGGTGGGAAATATGGTCGAAGGAGATCCACGTTGAACACTAGGTGCAGGCCAAGAAAAGGGGGAATATTGAGCTCAAAATCATTGCCACCCACATCCTTGGTGATGGTGTAAGATCCTTAATGAAGTGGGTGAAGCCTCTAATGGGGGCATGCAAGGCATTCTTTCTCGAAGTGCAACCAAACTTTGTCTCCCACTTGAAAATTATGTGGCACCCAATGTTGATCATGGTGTTGCTTGTACTTGGCATTGGATTTATGTAAAATATCATGAGCCTATTGTCGGATTCGTTGGATTCTCTCAATGAACCGGGTGGCTTTGTCATCTTTAGTTGGAGCAAGGGATGAGTCAAGCAAGGTGGCCACAAGGGGTAGTGAAACATCCATTGAACCCAAAGGATGGAATCCCAACCCCATCTAAAAGGGGTTATGGTCAGTTGAGATATGTAGGGATTGATTATAGCTATGTTGAACATAGGGAAGACTATCATCCCATGTGCAAGGGTGTTTGTAATTGTACATGTGTAGGATATGCACAATCATCCAATTTACAACCATAGTTTGGACATCTGTCTAGGGGTGGAAAGTAGTGGATTTGGTGATCCTAGTGTCCAGTAGTGACCAGAGGCTTGACCAAAATGTGTTGAGGAATTGACTGTCCCGATATGAGATAATGGTTTGTGGGATTCCAAAATTTATCCATAATCATTCAAAGAATATCTTGGTAGTGGCCTCTGTTGTGATGCTCTTCTTATAGGTGGCCAGAATCGCCATCTTGGGAAAACGATCAAAAACCACAAAAACACAGTCATTTACCCCCTTGGTGGATGGAAGGCCTAACTTTTAGTCCATTCAGATGGATTCCCATGTCCTATCAGGAATAGGAAAAGGGATGTATAGGCCCTATTTCTTAGTGGTTGGTTTTGAAATAGCACAGGAAGTGCAGGACCTAATATACTTTCCCACATCATGTTGAAGTTTCAGCTAATAGAAATGTTTTTTGCATTGTTTCCACTGTCTTTTTGATGGCGAAGTGTCCTGCCAACCGAATGTAGTGGGATTCCCAAATTAGTTTCCTTCACTCGCTTGATGGAACGCAGAGATGGCCCAGATGGAATAACAACCCGTCTTGAAGATGGAAGTTAGCAATAGGTGAGTTTGTGCCCAACATTTTGGTAGGTGGTGGTGAATTCAGGGTCTATCTCATAGAGGTGGGGCCATCTGGAGGTTTCATGGTCACACGAGTCTAGAACCGTGGTGAGTGTCGTGACTGGAGGTCGACTGAGGCAATCGGTGACCTGGTTGGTACTTCTTGTTTTATACTTGATATTGAAGTGGAACTGTTGCAAGTATGTGGCCACTTATGATGGTAACCATTCTGCAATGTTACTTTTGTTTGCATGAACTCCAATGGCTTATGATCAGTGTGGATGATTGTCTCCTTCCCAAGAATGTAATGTCTCCATTGGTGGTAGGCTTGTACAATGGAGTAAATTTATTTGTCGTAAGTAGAGTACTTACATACAACATATGATAGTGTCTCACTATGATAGTATGAAGCATATGTATCTATCTGAAAGGGTTGTTGTAGGTGCGGTAATGAAAGTACTAGGGATGAACACAAGCGCTACTTCAAATCACCAAACGCTTGTTGTTGGGACATGCCGCATATAAAAGTTTCCTTATCGCTATCCCTGGTTACTTGGTTGAGGGACCATGCAATATGGGAGAATCCCAACACAAACCTGCGATATAAATTGACAAGGCCCAAGAAGCTCTGAAACTTAGTGAGTGTGGTTGGGGCTGACCAGTCATGGATGACCTGGATCTTGGTTGGATCCATATGTACACCATGATGATAAACAATGTAGCCCAGGTAATGGACCCTATCCATGCTGAAGGAGTATTTTTCCAGGTGAGCATATATCTTTTGTTGCCGTGGGGTCTTCAGAACCTGCTAAATATACTGCAAGTGCTCCACCCAAGTCTTGTTGTAGATGAGGACATCATCTAGATACACCACTACAAAAGTATTGGTGAAAAGTCACAAGATATCGTCCATCATCCTCATGAAAGTGGATAGCTTATTTTTCGAGCCTAAGGGCCTGACCAACATTCAAAAAAACTTTTTTTTCAATTGAAGGTGGTCTTCCATACATCTGTCTCTTCTATTGGGACCTAGTGGTAGAAAAATTTGAGATCAATCTTACTGAAGTATTTGTCCCCTGTGATTTGATCAAGGAGGTCGTCGATTCACAAAATCGAATACCGGTACCTGACTGTGATTTTATTCAGAGTTGGGTAGTCAATGAAAAGTCGCCAGGTCCTGTCTTTCTTCTGCACAAGCATGATTAGGCTCCCACAAGGAGATGAGTTGGGATAAATGTGCCCCTTGTGGAGCATTTCTTGGATCTATCACTTGATCTCCTCATTCTCTAACAGAGAGAGGCAGTAGATTGTCCCATTGGGTAGTTGTGCATCAGGGGTCATATCGATGGAATGATTGACCTGACATTGCAGAGATACCTCGGTAGGTGAGGAGAAGATATATGAGTATTCTTCCATGACCTTATCCACTTGCTTTTGTTGTGTGGAGAGGTTGAACTCAGAGGCCCTATATTTAGTTGTGATCTTTCGCTTATTTTAAGAGAGAATCATGAAGAAGAAAAACTTCCCCATATGAGAGATGACCTTCCTTCATTGCTTGGAAGAGATCAAATAAATATAACTAAGTGGGACTACCTTGGGAATTCTGTACAATTTCTTGTTCAAAGTAATAATAACACTACGAGGCCTAGAATCATATACAACATGAAGTTTCCATAAATAAGGTTCTCCCAAAATAACATTAGAAACTTCAAGAGGAGAAGCATCACACAATACCCCATATTTGAAGGGCTTGATGTCGTATGATAGATGACATTGTTGCCTGATGTGGAGATTTCCTCCTTGGCGAAGCCATCCAATGGTGTCGGAATGTGTGTGTGATGTTATAGACATGGATAGCCGCTTGATGATATGTGCTGAGATGAGGTTATTTTGGCTATCACTATTAGTGATGAAGTGAAGTGGGGTACCTTTCACCCACATCTGTGAATGAAAAAGGAACTCTCCTTCCTATGGCTCCTCTGGCTCACTGGGATCGAGCTTGGTGGTAGGAACGATAACACTAGGTTTCATGTCAATGATATGTCCCCCCCTTTCTTGTTCTGACTCAGGTTTAGAACCCGTATCTGATTCAGAGAATTTCACGTCATCCACCAGTGACTCCTTTGAGCGGAAATCAACAGTGTTATGCTAGGGGCTTTTATGAAGGTCGCACCACTTCCAGATATCTTTCTTACTCTTTTTGGTGTCCTTGTTTTCTTGTATCTTGGACTGGTTGTCTTGAGGCTATCCATGTTTTCTTTGTCCTTTGATCTACAAGTTGGGGCTGCCCTTTCCATGTTTTTTCTCTAAGGGGTTCCCATTGCCCAGGCCCAAATTGTTGCGTCTTTTGTTTAATCTTCTGCTCAATTTTGATGGCATATTGGTAGGTCATGCCCGACGATGAGATGTCCAGAAAATCCATTTCGGCTTGGATGTACCTATGTATAAAACCACGATACTTGGGCACCATATGTCTCTTAGATTATTTGATACGCATCTTGGTGCATAAGGTATGGAATATATTTGTGAAATCAGGCATTGCTTGGTCTCTTTCATGGCACAATGTGGTCCATTTTGTATACAAGTCGTCATAAATTCTGACAGGGTAGTATTTTTATTCAATATCATCCCTAAAGGAATTCCAGGTGACCGCGATTGTAAATAATGAGGGTTCCTCTATTTCCTTTTCCTCACAGAAATTTTCCCACCAATATTTGACATGGGGAATGGCTTTGAGGAGTGCAAAAGTAATATTTTCTCTATTCGAAGATTTATGGACAAAGAAATACTCTTCTAGTAGATTAAACAATTTATCTACAGCATTTGCATCTATCTAAACTTAAAATATAGGAATATCAAAATTGATTTGTACCTTTAAAGGGGTAGCACCTCCACTTGAGGAATATGTGTCGCTTGTTGGTAGTTTTTGAAGGATTGTGCAAAATTGTCCATCATCTCATTCATTTGTTGTGTGATGGATTCCTCAAGCAACAATTTGAAAGGATTTCATGTCCCATTGTCTTTCTTTTCTTCTACCATGATAGGTCGCTTGGGCAAGCGAGAGATTTTTTCCTTAAGGGAAACAAGCTTGAGACCCAATTCTTTGAACCCTGGCCTCATCGGGGACACGCAATAAGAATGCCAAGGAGAAGACCGCTTTGATACCACTGATCAAGATTTTATTAGTAGAACTAAATGAATACAGACTATTAAAATATTCTTAACAAAAAATAATAAAGATACAATAAAATTGGCTTCTATTCAATAAGGAAATAAGGTGGAACTATAAATGCAGTGGAAAAAAAATTGCCAAAATGGTGGCGGCTTATCTCTGAGAAGAGATGTGATGGTTGCGCTCATTCGCAAGAAGAAGATTACAATGAGGCTCCAAAGGCCTTTTTTAGAATAATCATGAATTTCAAAACCCTATGCATCCAAAAACCTAACCCTAGGAGATGAAGTGCTAAAAGTTATGTGGGCCCCATTGGGGTAAGTTAGTACATCAACTTCTCGAGGTCGTAACTTTTGCATATGATCTTCGTTTTAGGCACACGATAGCCCGTTGGAAAGGTCCATCCAAGTACTACACATTTTTTTGTCAGAATTGACTTCATCTATAGTCTTACTATGGTGAACCCTTAAAATGTTGTTTAGGGCCTCAAAATGGCCCCATAAGTCAGGCACCCAAAAACTCGAAAAAAAAATGTCAAACTGGAAAACTGCCAAAATGAACTAGTTGGAATAGGTGGGAGGCCACCAACATCCATCTAAATCATGTTTGCATCCTAAGGGATCAATATCCTTCCTTCTACCTACTCATCCAAGCATGAAATTACATAAGATCTAGGTTTTACATCTAGCCTTTCCCATTCTCCTCTGAAGATAATCAAATTAGTTGGACATGGTGTACTATTGGGGTTTGCACTTTAATTAATTAGATTCTTTGGGGTTTTAAAATGCTTAAATTTCTCAAATAATTACTAAATAATCTAGTTATAAAATTAATT
>ML829044.1:58707-79416 GCA_009831015.1 Picea engelmannii | reverse complement strand
AGCTTGCAACATGTTAGCTATTGACTAGGTTAGATATTGCCATCACGATTAACACAAGGTTCATTGGTTGTTGTTGGTTATGTTGCTTCAGGTTGAAGGTAAATCTAAACTATTGATTTTAAATTAATTTGATTTTAGAATTAGCAGAAAATGAAATTTGAGTCCAATCCACTTAGTCCCATTTCTCCTTGAAGAATCTATGTAAAAATGAGTTCTAATTAGGGCCATATAAAAGAGAGGGTAACCCATTGGATGTTTATGTTTTCTTCTTTTATTTTTTTCTTGGTTAAGTACCAAACCAAGATAATGTGTGACCCTATTCTCTCCTGGGATGGTCCATGAGACCTAGGAGCAGTTAAGAAGAAGGGCATGATCACATCATTGATATTCCTTATATGTTGGGATGATAAAATATTATAAGTTATATCATGAGACTCATGTGGACATTCTTCCATTAAAGAAGAACTTACCTTGTTGACTTTATCTTGAAACCCCCCTTAATTTTTGTGTGGGTTTTTGGTTTGGTTCTTTGCTTCTTCCTAAAGAAAGATAGCCACCTTGACTTTGGATCCCATCTCCTTGACTTGTTTTTTTTCTTTTTGACTTTTATGATTTAACAATTAATATTTTATGTTATAAAATATTATTTGTTTAAATTATTTAATTATTAGGTTTTAAACCTAACCTTAAAGTTAGAACTAATATGCTAGCCCTAAACTACCTACCAAAACTATAAAAAAAAACCTATCCTCACTCTTTACACACACACACACTACTCTAAGCCGAGTTCTGATATGAGGTTTTTTGTGGATCCTTCTTGTTCAAATTGTTGGGTGGTTGCGGCCCCTTTAGGACAATTATTCTTGGTGTATTAAGCCATTGTGGTCTTACCTCTGCAACCTCTTGTTGTCGTTGACCCCTAAGGGTATTTTCCATCTTGTCACATGTCTCTTCTTGGTTGTTTTTTGGGGTTTATGGTTCTCTTTGTTGGTTTCATCCTCCTCTTCTCCTTACTGGCATTTCCCTCCTCATCTCCTTATTGATGCCACCCTATGTATGTTGACGTTATCCTCTTCTATTGTCGGTGCCACTTGTGTATGTTGTTGGTTAGTTTTTTGATATTTTACCCTAAAATTTATTCTTGGCAATTTGTTCTAAGTGTCATGATGAGATCTGCCCTGAGGGTTTGATCAATGATCCCTTAAATATTTTTCTGAGCATATATATAAGAGGATAACAACAACATATCAGGTAATATTGTTTCTTGTTTCAGCTAATTAATGTTCTATCAGTTATTTTTTTTATGCTACCATATTATGGATTAGAAGTTTTAATGTCTTTCTGATTGTAACATACTAGTAACTAATGTTTAGAAATTAAAATAAATATTTATGTTTTAGCTAGCTATATTTTTTCCCTTAAATTTCAACATGTTACACATAGATTATCTTAATAATTACCTTCTACAATTTACACAGATATAGATTATCCTTTGTACATGTTACATTTTTTTTATATTTAAATATTTTCATGTTCATTATATAGTATCATAGTAAAAAATATAGTTGTTAGTTTTTTCAATATATGTCTTTGATTCTTTGAAGTTGTTATCAATGCTTAAATTCCTTCAAGTTGTTTTATAAATTATATTTCCATTTTATGTTTCTATAACTTATGAAATTTCATATGTTGGATTACTGAGTGGGGGGGTGAATCAATAATAGAGCATTGTAATCATTTTTAACCATATAATGCAAGTGTTATATTAGTGTAGCATTATCATCCAATAACTGCACAGTAAATAAACAATGAACAAATGAGAAATCATACACATACACAATACACCAATGTTTTTACGTGGAAACTCAAAGCAAGAGAAAACCACAGAATGATTTTTCTTATATGTCTTGAAGAATTACATTCGTTGGAAGCACCAACTTCCTTTGTTTTCTAGATGCAACTGGAAGGATGCTCTAACCCCCTAGTTTCTCAGGATACAACTTGGGGGAAGATCCAACTCCCCAATTCTCTGTCTACAACCAGAAGGAGGCTACAACCCCCTAAGTTCTCCGGCTACAACTGAAAGGTGGCTACAACCACATGTCCTTGCCCCATCCAACCACCTTGAAATATAAATGCCAAATGTAGACAACTTGCCAGTGTCACTGAATCAAACACTGTCACTATCAACCTGTACCAATAGCCTGTAACAACTTGTACCAATCAACCTGCACCAAACAACCTATACCAATAACCTGAACCAACATGTACCATGCATCAACCATGCATCAACCTTGACTCATTAAGATGTACCAACATCATCAACTATACGCCTCATGTATGTGCCAACTCATCAACTATACACCTCATGTATGTGACAACTCATCAACTACTCGTCTCAACTATGTACCCAACATGTACCTCAACTATATACAAAATACATACATCAATATAACCATCAAAATTTATCTAACAATTCATCACTCTATCCATAAATCAAATACCATAAACCCTTACATCAAACCATGTGCCACAACCTCACTGTTATATAGCCTTAAGCTAAACCAACAACTTCAGCAACACATCACAACCAAAAGACTAATACCCATATGCCAAATACCAAAAACAAAATACCAACTGTATCCCTCAACAAATCTAATATATACAACAATATTAAACATCCAATACCATCTCAAGAGCTAAACCCTAGCCCACAAAAAATACCCAAAACAAGATGTTCCATACCTCTCATAAATAGACCCCAACCATGTTGCTACCACGATTTTTCTGCCGCACTTTTTCTGTTGCAATTTTTCTGCCGCACTTTTTCTACCGTGATTTTTCTGCTGTGAATTTTCTTCCGCAATTTTTTTGCTGCACTTTTTCTTTCGCACTTTTTTGTCGCACTTTTCCTATCGCACTTTTTTTGCTGCAAAGTTTCTCTATCAGTAATACATGCCCAAATAACCTTTCACAAAAATAGATATTCAATTATATTTAAGTGTAATTAAATGAGAGAGCTTTACCTCTTATTTATACTTTCCTTATTTTAGGGAGTTCTCCATTTACTTTATTATTTAAATAATTTCTTTTGCAAACACTTGACTTTTGGGGGCTTCTATATGAATAATGAGGTTTCTTCAACTTCATATGGCCATAACTCTCTAACCGCGAGGAGTTATGTGATGTTCCACATACCACCGGAAATGGCATGATAATCATTATCCATCTAGGATAGTTTCAATGACAAATTCACTGACCTTCATCTCATTATTCCACAATTAAGCATGGGTTCTCTAACCATACTTCTAGGATAACTCAATCCTCAAAGCATCTTCCTGTGAGGGCTTTCACCATAAGGCGACCACTTTGGAGGTCATCCATTTTTACTTCTTATCAATGATGACAAGACAATAATGAGTCATATTTACATCAAACAAATTTGGTTCCATTACCCAAACCTTTGTGCTACCAGTATTTATTCAAGGGTTGACATCAATGACAACCAACCTTAATCAACAATCTCCCCCTCTGGCATTGATGGCAACACTTTGATGCAATACTGAAATCATATCACACATGCTCCCCCTGGAACCATGCCTCTGTCCTCTGCATATATGTGACCATTGCTCCCCCTAGAACCATGCCTTTGTCCTTTGCATCTGATAAATCTCTCCCCCTTTATCATCAATGGAAAAGGTATCTTTCCATCCGGGGTTGCTACCCCTGACTGAATTGTCCTCTTTATGGTGATTTCTCGTGTACATCTAAGACATATAAGATAAGCATTCAAAATAATTCATTTTGGAGTAGAAATAACTCTAAGTCTCTGGCGAAGATACTCAAAGGCTTCCCGTGGAAGTGGTTTTGTAAATATGTCTTCCACTTGTTCTCTTGTGCCTACATACTAAACTCTGATGTTATTTTGTGCAACTTGTTCCCGTAGAAAGTGATACTTGATTGGAATGTGCTTTTTCTTGGAGTGCATCACTGGGTTATTTAAGATACAAATGGTGCTTGTATTATCAAAATAGATTGGAATGGGCTCATCATACTCAACCTATATATCTGTAAGAGTTTGTTTCATCCAAAGAACCCATGTACAACATGTTGTTTCTGCAATATACTATGCCTCGGTTGTAGATAAAGATACTAATGATTGTTTCCTGCTTAGCCATGATACTAAACACTCACCTAAGTAGAATACTTCTCCACTGGTGCTTCATCAGTCATCAATACAACCTGCCCAATCTGCATCTGTGTAGGCAATAAGTGATAGATCCTTTCCTTTTGGATACCTTAATCCAAACTCTTATGTTCCTTTGAGATATGTGAAAATCCTCTTCACTGCTAATACATGTGATTCCTTTAGTGCTGCTTGAAATCATGCCACCTGTCCAACTGCCTACATTACATCTGGTCTAGATGCTTTAACATATAGTAGGATACCAATCATTGACATGTATTGTATCTAATCTATAGACTTTGAATCATCATCTTTTCTTAACTTGCAACTATTTTGCATGGGAGTGATAACTGGTTTGCAATATTCCATTATGAACCTCTTTATAATTTCTCTGATATACTTGGTTTGAGAAATAAAAATTCCTTAGTGGCTTTGATGTATCTGAAGTCCAAGAAAGAAGGATAGTTCTCCAAGTAATGACATTTCAAATTCTTTCTGCATATCCTTTGCAAATTTATGGCTTAACCTGTCATCATCACTACCAAAAATAATATCAACATAAACTTCAATTAATAAAATACTATCTTGACTTGCCTTGATGTAGAGGTTGTTGTTTTAACTTCCTTTTCTGAACCCTGTCTATTGTAGATATTTATCCAGTCTAGAGTACCATTCTCTAGGATATCGTTTTAGACCATACAAGGTCTTCTTTAATTTACACACATAATCTATGTTCTATGACAAATGAAATCCTTATGGTTGTTCAATGTAGACTTCTTCTTCAAGTTTCACATTCAGAAAAGCCAATTTTATGTCCATCTGATACACTTTAATATTTTTGGAGCATGCATAAGCTAAAAGCAATCAGATTGCTTCCATTCTGGTAACTGGGGAAAATGTCTCTTCAAAGTTGATTCATTCAACCTGTGCATATCCTTTACATACCAATCTAGATCTATTCCTTGTAACATGTCCATCTTCATTCAATTTATTCTTGTATACCCACTTTGTGCCGATCACGTTCTTATCCTTTAGTCTTGGAACCAATTTCCAATAATCGTTTTTTTCTATTTGATCCAATTCTTCATCCATGGCCTTATTCCAAAATTCATCCTTGTTGGCCTCTTCAAAATAGGTTGATTCAATCGTAGATGAGAGTGCTAGGTGCATTTGTTTTGGTGAACAGATTATTCTTTTCGTCTCAACTCCTACATATGTGTTTCTGATAATCTGATATGAAGGATGATTCTTCTGTACTCGTCTGCTAGGCATCTTTGGATTCACTTGCTTAAATTTCTCTTATGCCTTTGTCGGATATTCTTCATCTTCCCCTTATACTTCCTTTTAATCTTGTGCTTCTTCTTCGTAAAGTTTTTCCATTGATTCATTTTCTTCTTCCTTTAATTATTGTCTACCTATTTCATCAATTGTTACATTGATGCTTTCCACAACTTTGTCCAATCTCAGGTTGTAACACTTGTATGCTTTTCTTGTACTTGATTAACTAACAAGTACTCCTTTGTCCATAAAATATTCAAACTTTCTCATTATGCCATCTTCTCTTTTGATGTAGCATTTTCTCCCAAAAACTCTGAAGTGTTTCACATTTGTTGGTCTTCCTTTCCATAGCTCTTAGGGAGTTTTGTCAGTGTTGTATCTGAGCATTACTCTGTTTTGAATGTGAAATGATGTATGCACTTCATGTGTCCAAAAAATATCTTTCAATTTGGAATCCATTAGCATTGTTCAAGCCATTTCTTGTATTGTCATGCTCTTTCTTTCAACAACTCCATTTTGTTGAGGTTTCCTAGCAATGAAGAATTTCCTTTTTATTCCATAACTGTTGCAGTAGTCCATAAATTCCTTTAAAGTGAACTCTCCTCCATTATCATATCTCAAGCATTTGATTTTTAAATCCATTTCATTTTCAACCGTTTCCTTGTAGATCTTGAAGTTTTCAAAAGCTTTTGACTTATTCTTGAGAAAGAAAACTACAGTGATTATTGTATAATCATCAACTAATAACATAAAGTATTTCTCACCTTTTAAACCCTTTGTTATATTTGGTCCAACTATATCAGTATGCACAATTTCCATTGGTCTTGTCGTTGAATATTCCTTTGATTTGAATTTGGTCTTTGTTTTCTTTCCTTGTTGATAATGTGTTCATAAAGTGTTGGTTGGTTTTGTGATCTAGGGAATTTCTCTTACTGCTTCTCTTTTGTTGACTTTGAATAGGTTATCAAAATGTATGTAACCCATTCTTCTCTACCATAGCCAAATTTCATCTTCCTTTCCTAGACAACATTTTTCATTTTCAATTTCACCTAACACATATATGTTGCTTGAAGTTCTCGTAGTTGTAGCAATCGATTTTCCTAAACCTTATTTTCTTATCTCTCACTTTTGTGAATCGAAAGTAAGTTTATGACTTTGGTCACACATTTGAATCACACTTAGAAGATTATGTTTCATATCTTCTACTAGTAGAACATTTTCTGTCTTTGTATTCTTGTTCCCAATTTTCACTGTGCCTTTTCCAATGATTTTAGTTGAATCATCATTTCCAAAGGATACATATCCATCTCTTTCCTTTCTTAAAGTAAGAAACCTATCTCTATCACCTATCATGTGTTTTGAACAACCATTGTCAACATAACAACCACGTTTATTCTACTTAGCTTGTAGAGCGAGTGTGCATTCTTCATTGCTATATTGATTCTTCTTTCTTATCCATGTCCTTTTTTGAGGTTCGTGTCTGTGACTGTTCTTATTATGTTGTTGTCCTCTAGGAGGGACTGCCATTCTATAATCTTTGGCCATGTGTCCAAAGTTGTTACATTTGTAACATTCTACTTCAATTCTCAAGGATTCAAACCTGTTGTAACTTCTTCTCTGTGTTTCACTAGGCCTTCTTGGATAGCCCTTTTGTGTACAAATTTCAAAGTTGTTTATGTTCCTGTTGTTAGCTCTACAATTCACAGCTTTATGTCCAAAATTATTGCATGCATAATATAAACCAAAAAAGATAGTTTGATACCTGGGAGTTGAATCTCTTTTGAAAGGATGTACTCTTATGAATTCTTCTTCTTCCTGATTCCTATCTATCAATTGGTGATTCTGAAATATGAATATTCTCGGTGGAGGAGTGTCCTTGTAATATTCCTTGTAGATCTTCCTATCCCCTTTGATTGTTTCTGCATAGCTTTTTGGATATGTTTCTTGCTCTATTGTTTTGGATCTTGATCCCTTTTCTGTTCGATTGTATCCAAGTCTGGACTTGCCATGATGAGGTTTTGACTACTGATAATGTCATCCAAAAATTTTGAGTTGTTCTGCATATTTTTATTTCAAAGATCCTTTCTTAATGTGACAATCTCTTCTTCCAAATTTCCAATGATCCTGTATTTTTCTTCTAGTTGTTCTTTGAGTGTTTATTCAATTATTTTATCTTCTTCTATTTGAACCTTCAAATTTGTGATCATTTGTTCTAGTTCTTGAGTTTCTTCTTTCTTGTCTAGTTCCGCTTGTAGTTTCTTGTTTTTCTTCTTTTCTCTTATGATTACTTCTATGGCACACATCAATTCTTCTCGGTAGTCAACGTATGCCTCTTCATATTCTTCTTCGACTTCTTCATATTCTTCTTCAGGGTCTTCTTTATCAGAGTCTTCTACCGCCATGAATAGAACTCTTTTTGTCTCATTGTAACTGACTTCATCTTCATCTGATGATGAGATGTCTTCTTTGGTGCATAATCTTTTCTTGAAAACTTTTTTTGTGGTTACTTTTTCCTTTATATGTTTGTTTTCTATTTGAGTAACCTTCATCATTTATCTTTTTCTTATGAGGAAATTTGTTATCAAAATGACTAATACCATCAAAATTAAAACAAATCAAAGGAATCTTACCTCTATACCTGTCGTTGGTTCCCTTGTTCAATATTTTGACAAAGTTGGCCACTTATTCATCATCTTCTGAGACGTCATTGTTGCTGCTAAGTTATTTTTCTTTTTGCTTTGACTTTTTGGATTCTTTGAAGGCTGCTTATTTTGTATCTAGATTTTCTTGTTCAGTTCTCATTTCATGTGTTGTGAAGATTCCATGTAATTCATCCATGATTATTGAGTTCAGATCTTCTCTTTGTTCTAGTGATGATATCTTAGGGTCAAATCTCATAGGAAGAGATCTTAGTACCTTTTGAACAATTACAGATTCTTCGATTTCTTCTCCCAATCCTATGATTGCATTTACTATTTCATCAACTCGTAAAAAGTAAGCTTCAATATTCTCATATTCCTTCATCTTAAGTTGTTCGAACTAACCTCTGTAAGTTTGAAGCTTTGTTGTTTTGACTTTTGAATCTCCTTCACAAAAATTTTGAAGTTTGTCCCAAATATTTTTAGCGGATTTACAATGTGCAACTTTGGTGAATACCATTTCACTAAGACCATCCAGAAGTGCATTTGTGGCTTTGGAATTATTCTAACCGAGTTTCACTACTTTGTCATTTGGTGGTGGAACTGTTGGTACTGTGTATCCATCTACAATTGATTGTCAAATTTCAAATCCATGTGCCTGTATATATGTCTTCATCCTTATGTTCCAAAATGCATACTTTTTTCCATCAAAATATGGTATTTCATTTTTATACAAGTTGTTTCTCTCCATGATCTTCCTTTCAATGGTTAAACCAATTTCTAGAGGAACTCGCTCTGATACCAATTGTTGGATTACTGAGAAGGGTGGTGAATCAGTAATAGAGAAATCTAATCCTTTTTAACCATATAATGCAAGTGTTATATCAGTGTAGCATTATCATCCAATAATTGTAGAGTAAATAAACAATGAACAAATGAGCAATCATACACATACATAGTACACCAGTGTTTTTATGTGGAAACCCAAAGCATGAGAAAACCAAAGAATGTATTTTCTTATATGTCTTGAAGAATTACATTCATTGGAATCACCAACTTCCTTTTTTTTCTAGCTGCAACTGAAAGGAGACTCCTACCCCCTAGTTTCTCAAGCTACAACCTAAGGGAAGCTCCAACTCCCCAATTCTTTGGCTACAACCAGAAGGAGACTACAAGCCCCTAAGTTCTTTGGCTACAATCACCTGTCCTTGCCCCATCCAACCATCCTAAAATATAAATGCCAAATGTAGAAAACTTGTCATTGTCATTTAATCAACCACTACCACTATCAACATGTCACTATCAACATGTACCAATAACTTGTAACAACTTGTACCAATCAACTTGTGCCAAACAACATGTACTAATAACATGAACCAACATGTACCATGCATCAACCATGCATCAACCTTGACTCATAAAGATGTACCAACATAATCAAATATACACCTCATGTATGTGCCAACTCATCAACTATACACCTCATGTATGTGCCAACTCATCAACTACTTGTCTCAACCATGTACCCAACATGTACCTCAACGATATACCAAAGACATACACCAATATAACCATCAAAATTCAATTCATCACTCTATCCATAAACCAAATACCATAAACCCTTACATCAAACCGTGTGCCACAACCTCACTATTATGTAGCCTCAAGCTAAACCAACAACTTCAGCAACACATAACAACCAAAATACCAATACCCATATGCCAAATACCAACAATAAAATACCAATTGTATCCCTCAACAAATCTGATATATGCAGCAATATTGAACATCCAATACCATCTCAAGAGCTAAACTCTATCCCACAAAACATACCTCAAACAAGATGTGTCATATCTCTCATAAATAGCCCCCAACCATGTTGTTGCCGCAATTTTTCTGCCACGATTTTTTTGTCGTACTTTTTCTATCATGATTTTCTGCAGTGATTTTTTTGCCGCACTTTTTCTGCTGCACTTTTTCTGCCGCACTTTTTATGATGCAATTTTTTTGCCTCACCTTTTTTGCCGCACTTTTCCTGCCACACTTTTTTTGCTACAAATTTTCTCTATCAATAATACCTGCCCAAATAACCTTTCACAAAAATAGATATTCAATGATATTCAAGTGCAATTAAATAAGAGAGAATTGTCTCTTATTTATACTTTCATGTAGCATTACACTTTCCTTATTTTAGGGAGTTCTCCATTTACTTTATTATTTAAATAACTTATTTTGCAAACACTTGACTTTTGGGAGTGTCTATATGACTCATGAGGGTTCTTCAACTTCATATGACCATAACTCTCTAACCGTGAGGAGTTATGTGACGTTCCACATCCCACTGGAAATGACATGAAAAGCACTATCCATATAGGATAGTTTCACTGAAAAATTCACTTACCTTCATCTCATTATTCCACAATTAATCATGGGTTCTCTAACCATACTTCTAGGATAACTCAATCCGCAAAGCGTCTTCCCATGAGGGATTTTACCATAAGGGGACCACTTTGGAGTTCATCCATTTGTACTTCTTATCAACAATGAAAAGACAATAATGAGTCATATTTACATCAAACAAACTTGGGTCCATTACCCAAACCTTTGTGCTACCGCGCTTTATTCAAGGGTTGACATCAATGACAACCAACCTTAATCAAAATCATATTCATGGATTTTCAAAGGATATCTATCGAGGCAAGATGTCGAGACAAGAGTCTTCAAAATTGCCTCACAAATGCTTTAGGCTATCCAATGGAGGAAGAGGAACCCCTTCTTTGACTGAGACTCTGAGGACGTCAGAGACCCATATCTTAGCAAGGCAGGGAAACTTCAGGAGGGAAACCAGTGACCAAAGGAAATCTAGTTAGAGGAGGAGATTATCAAAGGAATCTGTGAATAGATCATCCATAGAATGTGCTCAAAATAGTGTTATGGATGCAGATTTCTTAGATAGGTTGCACATTAATACTCCAACACCCAAGAATGTAGGGAATACATTACAACAAGAAAATATGTTTGCCATTTTTTATTTTTTTTGTATTTTTGTTTATTTATGTGTGTGTGTGTGTGTGTGTGTGTGTGTGTGTGTTTATGTTGTAATTACTTTTAAATGTGTATGTGTAGAGGATGAGTTTAATGTGAGAGAAAATAATGAAAAAGAGAGTGGTTATCATGCAAATTTCAATGTTGGTGAAGAGGGTGAAGGTGGATTCAAGGGGCGTTATCAAGAAACAAAAGATTACATGCCTACGTCCACCTATCCATTAGATGTTGGTGATAAACTTCCTTGGGAAGGGTATATTGAAGAAATGACCCTCGAATGATGTTGAGATGTTAAAAGTAGGTTGAAAAATTATTTCAGGTGTTTGGATCTCCCTCGAGAGAGTAAGCAAATCTTGGAAATTGTTTTGCATTCATTGAAAAACTTTATGGATGCATATCAAAAGATGGGGCCCATGAATGATAGTTTTATCAATTTGATGAGGAGACAAAAGTCAGAGGTGATGGGCCCTGATAAATTGGAAGTAGTAAAAAGTAGAGTTTCAAAAGAAGATGTAATTTTTGTGTTCAATTTCAAAGAGGGGCCAAAGCAAGAGATGTTGAAGTTGCAATATTTTAACCACCCCAATATAGCAGGACATAATATTGGGGTTGTTAAAATACAACATATGGGAAGTTGTCGTGGAATATTTATACTATATTTTTGGAAGCATATGGTAATTTTTCGTGGAATGATGATATTCCACATTACTTTTTTAGACTCTTTTATGCAAAGTTTTTCATGGGCATGCACCTTGATTATACCATCCTATCGTCTAGTTATTATGGGGCTAGTAAAGGACGAACATATGATCGGAAATTGGCATATCAAAATGAAGCATTGCATAGGCCTCCATGAACTTTGGTATCTCGTCCAACAAAGGAATTTTCCTCACATTTAGAGATGTGAGCTACATCAGATGTTGGCAAGGAGGCTAGGAATGCAATCGAAGAAAATTTAGAATCAAATTTTTATGGTGTTGATGTTGGTTTGAACCGTCAGAGAGCTTAAGCCAATTCTCGAGCCATTTTTTTTACAAAACACATGAGGAGATAGATTCCATGTCAGTAGAAGATATATAGGAGTATGCAAAAAAAAATCATAATGGTTGGAAGGTGTTAATTCAGAATGATGAACTGAACATCAGATTGGTATGTGTTATAGTTAGTAAATTTTTCATGCATTTGAGGATAGTTTTCTTGTAGTTCTAGATCTAGATACATAATATTGTATCTTTAGAAATAATTGAGTTTTTATCATCATTAATTGCAATTTGGTCATATGTTAAATGAATCTCCAATAAATAGGGAACTTGATTCAATGATTTTAAATTTGGATGGGTTGAATCAGGTATAATCAACATACATGACATTTATGTTTTTTGTATTAATGTGAACACATTGAACCCTAGATTTAATTCTTAGTTGTGTTGTTCACAGACCCCTATTCCATCTCCCACTACTTGGGAAGGTTTGTCCCAATTATCATTGGGAGAGTTTGTAGAGAGTGGGAGTTCACAGTTATCATTGCATGTTGAAAACAAATTTAGTTATATATGAAAATTGCAATGTCATTTAAATTATTGATTTAAAAGGAAAATTTCTTAAACAATATATAATTTATTGAATCTTAGGGTATGGTGGGTAAGACCATGACTCAACCAACCATGGGAATTCCATCCTCTTGTGTGGTTGATGATATTCAAGTTGGCACATCACATGTATTACATGTTTCAAAATTTAAAACTACAATTTAATGTGTTAAAATCATTTAAATTTAATTTTCAAATGTACAAATTTGAAATGTGTTATAGGGCAATGTGGAGAAGAGATTGCATGAGAGTGTGCTATTATAGAAATATTTGTCTCACCCCATGCAACTTGCTCAGAAGGACTTTTCCATTTCCCTATGTAGACTTGAAGTCCCTTCTTGCAATTCCCAAAGCTAAAAATTATATTTTGCCACATATACACGCCCTAATAGCTATAGGACATGTGTATACGCAAGTTACACCATTACATCTCACGTGCATCAGGTTTTTTACCCAAAATTAAAAAATGGTGTCAGTTTTCCATGTCACATCACGAGATCCATGATACTTGACCTTCCATATATTAGAAATGTTTTGAATCATCCCTTCAAGTCAATTTTAAGGCTATAAATGGGCCATATCCAAGCAATGGAGAGGGGAGAAGAATTCAACTTTGAGAGCAAAGTTGCTCTGGAGAAATTATTCACTTCATATTGAGTCTACATCCCTTAGTCCTTTTAAGTTTGAACACATTGTTCAACCCCCAAGATCTTCCCTCTTTTATGGAGAACCTCACTGTCTCTCTTATATGAGCTTTCCTTTGGTGGAGAATTGAAGTGGTGGAGGCTCAACCGAAAGGGACTTAGTTTCTCGGTTCCGAGAAGTGTTGACATCGAAGTTTGTCATTCATACACTTTTGTTCATCATATTTTAATAGAAATACTCTTTTCTTGTCCAATTAATGTCTTGCAAATATTTGAATCGTTATTTCATGGGCATATTTGTTATGAATATTGATGGATTATGCTATTATATGTGCTAACTTTATATATTATCACCATATGCTTGCGTATCGTGGTTGTTGAGGAAAATTTGTAGGTGTATAGCTTTGAGTTGAGTGCTCAATGATGGTCTTCTTCAAACGTCTGAATGAGGTAGGATATTTATCTTGTCTTGTTAGAATTTTTGTTTATATAGCATACTTGAGACTAGAGTTGATTTTTGCAATCATTCCATTTGTTGTGGTTTACCCCATGGCATAGAGTGATTTTCCTCATAACAGAATTGGTGACCATGTTGGGATAGAATCTTATTTTCATGGTTTGGATTGTTTTTCTCCTCTGATTTCTATTGGTTAGCTTGAGTTTTATGATCGTCTGATTGTTTGACAACCTATTTTCATTTTGAATCTGAGTTTCTTGGCCTTATCCTTAACTTGGAAGTGTTTTAATATATATGTGTAGTTTTTCCCTTCACATACACATACGTACGCTAGTTTTCATTCTATAGGGAGCGTACATACACATTTTTTGATTAAATAATCACATACACCATCCTTGTTTGCTTGATTGTTGAGTTTGGAGTTTGTTGGGTAAGTTTTGATGGCTGTTGAGTCTTCTTGGATCTCTGTCATAACTGTTAAGTGCACGTAGAGTGATAGGAAACCTTTCTTTGGTTGAATTTTCGAGCGGTTTTTCTTTCTCATCATCTTCTTCATTAGTTTTCCTTGCATCTTGGGTTGGGTGTTTGCTGCTTGATATCCTTCTTGTTTTGTATCTTTTTTCTTACAATAGGATTTATATATCAAGTTGTTGTTCAGTCCTTGCATTTTCGTTTATTTATATTGAAAATAAAAAAATATACATTTTGCATGTTGGAATTTGATCTTTTGGGTTCTTATCATTGATCTTAATACATCTATGGAAAGATTGCATCTTATTTGAAATTGCAGCATTGAATTGAAAGTTGCATTTTTGAAAAGCTTATCATTTATTGAGAATTGAAGTTAGGAATTTGCATTATGTTCATATTAATTTCTTTTACTTGTTGAGTCATAACATCATCAGTTTCATGATTTCATCTTTTGAGTAAACAAAGCCACTAAAAGTAACACTTATAAATTTAAAATTCATTAGAAATGATTTTATTTTTCAGGGTGCACACACTAGATTAAGATATAGAGCCTTGGAATAGGATTTTGTGAGTAAACTTCTCCAATGCTATTAAACTCAACATATGTGTCTAGATAAGGGAGTGGTGAAATCCATTTTATAATTGGTGGTGTCATGAGGCTCCACTCACACCGAAGTTAAGCATGAGTTCGCACGAAGTTGGTTGCAAAGATATCCCTCTAATACTTTTTTAGCGTCGGTAATATTTCTGGGGATCTATTCGTATATGGGAGTCTTGCTAGTACCTTTACCTCTGTGAGAGGAAGTGATTTTGAGATTTTGGGATTTGTTATCCTGCCCATACGGTGGACCTAACTTATGACTATTCGTCTTGGCATTGGTTATATCGTGGTGTATTTAGTTGCTTGACATAGGTAGACACATAGGTTACTTGCAGGGGTTATTCTACAGGTACCCTGAGTCAAATAAGGTTCAAACAACACACAGCCTTTATGGATGATTACCTCTCTAGGAGGATCTGGCTAACTTTGATATTAAGCTCACAAGGGCCCTTGTAATTGATTCTGATACCTCTGATCTTTTGAAGGGATTATCAGGCCCCTCTTAGGCGAGGAATACCTACTTTAGGGAGGGAGGCCCCTTTCAACCACTTTATCCTGTTTGTGTGCATATTGGCCTTTTTGTTTATTTTGGTGTGCTCTTTGATTGTTAGTTGGCCTTAGGATTTGTTTTTATATCTCAAGTCTTGAGTCATTGTGGAGCTAGACCAGCTTCCTCGCAAGTCTCGTCATTTGTTGAAGTTACCACCGCATCTTGAGTCTTTTCCTTCTAAAAGGCGTAAAGTTATCAAACATGGTACACACACCTCCGCCTACCAGACTTGTGATCATACAAGTATGATTACTGAGTCGAGTTAGAAATATATTGGAAGTCCTTTGACTCCCATACCTACCACAGTTAATGGAACCCCTTATATGCCTTCAACCACTACAGTTCTAGTGCCAGAGGTTCCCATCATCACTCTTGTTCGGTCTGTAGTTAATAATCAACCCATAGTAATGAACCCTTTTGGGTCTCTTTTTAGTTCATCAGGCTACAATACTCAGTCCGTCCCTTCGGCCTCTAGCCATTTCTCTTATGGTATGCCGAATTTCACATTGCAATTTTCATCCTCCATTCTAGCATCTAATCTAAATCCTAGTATTGGACTTGGGGGCATGGCTCCTCCACATATTCCACTCTCATTTGGTGGTGCTCATATTATGCAAACGACTCCCATGGTTGGAATCTAACCTCCTTTTCACCCCGGGTCTAATCCTAGTCTTAATATTCCTGTTATCACGCAATTTGTAATTTTCCTAAAGGGAAAGGCTAAACGAGGGAAAATTGGCATAACAGGAGGTTGTCTTATCATTGTCACCTTAATAAGACACCTCTTTCTATTTAGGGATGATAGCCCAAGGGAGACATCCCCGGTGACTTGGAGGTTTGAGAAGGAAAAGGTTAAAGTATCGAGAAAAGATATCCCCTCTCACAAGTCACACTAACCAAAAAGTCCTAAATTTTTAGAAAATGAAGCAGTGCTTGAGTGTACCTACCCAAAACAAAACAACAAGAAAACACTATCTTTTTCAAGTACAATTTTATGTTAGTGCTTCATAAAACCTTGGACTTGTTGATAAAACAAATAAGTTGATGCAAGATGAAGCAAACAGAAATTATATAACAATAATGTATACAAGATGATTTCTTCACAATCAATGCCTTAAATAAGCTTCGCAATGACCAAAAATGATAATCCAATAATATTAATATACTAGCACATGTCAGAAGCTAATGAGGCAATGTAAAAATCAACTTTTGCAATTGCTTTTAAGAGCTTTTACTTCTGTAATAATTGGTTGTAGCTTACTTTTGTAACAACAACAATAAGGTTAGTGAATTAGTCTAATCTAGGGTTAGGAAAGGTTAGTAAATAGCTTGAGGTAAAAGTTTTAAGTGTTATTTCATCAATCAATCAGTTGTAAGGTCTAGATCAGTGTCTTTAGGGCTAATGGAGTCACTTTTTGCAGCATAAATCTTGAAGGAATACAATGATAATGTATGAGCTAAGGACAAAGAAGGATGATGGTTGAAGTGTTGATAACCCAACACCTCAATCAACAAGCCTCGTGAGGAAAATGACTACTAGGAAGTAGGTAACCCTAGGCCCTAACGATTTTCCTTCTTCTTTAGCTCAAGATTGAATTAAATAATGGCTTGATGAAGCAAATGATGCTAGAGTGCTACAATGGTAGGGATCTAGCACAATTCTTCAAGAGGTAGGGTTTCTAGCACAATCTATTAGGCAAAAAGCTATTACAACAAGGGCAATAACATGTGCTTGATCTCCTAGGGTTTTAAGCTAGAAATTCATAATCTTGGAAAAAATGCAAAGTAAATGTACTATAACCATTCAAAGTAAAGAAGAATTGCATAAATTCACTTACATTCACCAAGAATAATCTAGCAAAAAGCCTAGTTGAAGACTTTCCACCAAGAAAAATGTCAAAAACACCAATATAAGCCTCCTCCAAGAGTTGCACACCACTTAATTTCAGCCAAAGAGCCTTAAATGAGATGAATTTCATACCTCACTTAGTCAGTGAATGCATGATCATAAAATACAAGGGGAAAATCCCCTATTTATACAATGAAAATGACCTTTAATTACAAAATTAGGTAAAAAAGGCCGACATGGCCAATTTACATGAGAAAATCCAATTTTACATATTTTTTTCAAATAAAACCCTAACTTGAGATTTTTTAGGTTGACATCATGCCCCTCCTAGGGTGACATTAGCCTTCCTACTGGAACGTTGGCCCTCCAAGTGGAACATTGGGGCTCAAAACCCCTCTGGAACTACCACACGTGCCAACCAATGTCATCCTCATGTTGGGGGCCTCAACTGGGTGATGTCAAGGCTTTGAATCATGACATCAAGGTCCTTCAAGGGCCAACATCATGGTGGGAGGGCAAGACCCACTAGGTCTAGGCATGCAAGGCCATCTCTGGTGGAACACCCTCCTCTCTCTCTAGTGAAAGCCTCTGGTATATGGTTTCCCCTGGTTGGGGTCTCAGCATCCATCTGGTGGGAGTTTATCCCTATGGAGGTCCAAGCTAATCATCTCCCCATGTGTAACTGTTCGTCGGATTGGTCCTGCAACAACAACAAGTACACCCTCCATGGGCTCATAAGTCACATGGATCATAGAAATGCCAATCACATCTAATAATCAAGTCATCTAAACATGTGCATAAAACCCCCCTTTCCCAGACAAGTGCTCAAAGATGTTATGCTATTCTACAATCCAGGTTTGAAGATAGTTTCAGGACATCCTATTGGGATAATTCTCCTTAGATGTGGGATGTTTCCAGGTGAATACCAATCTAGGTCATGTAATTGGATGAGATGGTGTGTGGATGTTTGGGAAATGGCTGTAGTGATGATAGGGAAATGTATGGATTGCATGTGGGTGCCTATGAAGAGGCTGAGCTACACCTTGTCATGGATGCAATTGTTTCCAATCCCATTCAATGCATTTTTACCTTTTTTATCTTATTTGTTTTTCTTTCAATAGAATAGTTGGGGGACACTGCCCTGGCATGGTGACCAGTGGTGACAATGTTACCCATAAGAATTTCATGGAGATGAGAAGGTTGGCTCGTGATGAGACCCCCTTTTCTCCTGGATATGCTACCAAGAGCCACTACCTTGGCGTGGTGACTAGTTGAATGGTACTTTCATACTGCTACATGCCCATGGACCTCATAGGTTGGCTCGTGATGAGACCCCCTATCCTCCAACTAGGTCTTGAGTTTATTTATTTTATGGGTCCCTCTGTTTTCTTACTGAGAAGCCTTTTACTTCTTTCTCAGGGATTCTTGGGTGAAGCATCTGAAGGTTTTGTTATTTTGGCTCTTATATTTTTCTAGCTACTTTTACCCTCTGGGCCTTTAGTGTTGGACACACTAACTACACTGAGAGGGGGGGGTGAATAGTGTAGGGATCTTTTTCCCAAAACTCTTTAGTTAACAATCACCATTAACTCATTACTCATTGTTGTCATTTATAACTAGTTAAATTTCAGCAAATATTAGCAACATATATCAACAATATATCATCAACAATTCATCACCACAAGGAACACAAAGAGCACAAGATGTATGTACAATTTTCTTTTTATTACGGACTACAATCCTTGGGGTTTTTCAGCAAAAAATGAATAGAGTACAACTCTACAAGAGAACCAGATCCATAATTAAAGACTCATCTTACACCCTCAACATCAACTAAGATGAGGCATTAATCCTCAACAGATATCAATATGTACCATAAACAAGTGCATCAACCATGCACCAACCTGTGCCAAACAACCTGTAATCAACCTGTACCATAAACAAGTGCATAAAACCATGTACCAAGTATATACCAATCATGTGTCAACTAATCATAAACAATGACTCATCAATATGTACCAACATCATCAACTATACACCTCATTTATGTGCCAACTCATCAACTGCTTGTCTCAACCATGGCTAGTTTTGGATTAGTCAACAACCCTAACTTGAAATAATCATAAATTTGTACCTGTAATGAATAAATATATGAACTTGATACACAATTATCTTCATTTTGTTTTATGCAATTCCTCCAAGTGTCACTACTTGGAACCTCTCAAAAAAGGAGTTATAGCAAAAATGGCATACCTTGCTTAATTATGGATTATTCTAGAGAGTGACCTTGTAGAGCATGCCCTGCACGGAATATTTGTTGAATCAATATAAAACTATTACACAGAATAATAAAGAATTTAATATAACCAACACAATTGGTCTCACTGAATTGAATCTTTTATGAACAAGTTATGACATTTTTACACGAAATACCTGTTTTAGACTAGTTTCAGGACTAGCCATAAACCCTATTTTCCACGGAGTGTATCTCCAAAAATAAAATGAACTAGAATTTGAACCTTTTACCATAGATACTTGGATATGTTTCCTCAATGTCATATAAATCTCACGATTAGATTCATTATATAAAAAAAGTTATTACGAAAATGGTGAGATGACCTGTAAATAACATACCTTAGAAAGCATCATGAAAACAATTTATCCTCCCTTGAATTCCTACCCTCTTTTCTTCACCTTCCCTCTGAAATTCATCTTAGATATCCTTTGGTTACCTCAGTCACCTATATATCTTCAATATGCTCAAGTGTTCCACACCAAAAATGCTCAAGAAGCTCTCCATCAATACTCCAAAAGATATTCTCACAAGAAGCTCTCCATTGATCCACAAAAAGGATGATCTACAAGTGACCATTGCTATCTTATTTATACTTTCATCCTCTAGGTCACTTGAACCATTTTTAGGTCACTTAACCTATTTCTAGGTCACTTAACCATTTCTAGGTCACTTAACCTATTTTCCTTATTTTAGGGTTAACCAACTTTCCATAAATAGAAAGTTCTCCAATACTTTATCATTTAAATTTTCATTCTTGATTTTGTCACCTTACTTTATCATTTCTTTATTTTGTCACTTCTATTTATTATTTAAATAATCCACCTTGACTTTGTCACTTTACTTTATCATTTAAGTAATGATTTCTTCTTTTAGTTCACTTTGAATTCTTTGACTTTGTGGGCTTCAAGCCTTCATATGGGGGTCCTTCAACTTCATAAGGCCATAACTCTCAAACCATGAGGAGTTATGTGACATTCAACATACCAACGAAAATGGAATGACAAGAACTATCCATCTAGGATAGTTTCACCAACAATTTCCTTGATATTCATCTCATTATTCCACATACAATCATGGGTCCTCCAACCATTCTTCTAGGATAAC
>ML829044.1:23770-58607 GCA_009831015.1 Picea engelmannii | reverse complement strand
AGCTTGCAACATGTTAGCTATTGACTAGGTTAGATATTGCCATCACGATTAACACAAGGTTCATTGGTTGTTGTTGGTTATGTTGCTTCAGGTTGAAGGTAAATCTAAACTATTGATTTTAAATTAATTTGATTTTAGAATTAGCAGAAAATGAAATTTGAGTCCAATCCACTTAGTCCCATTTCTCCTTGAAGAATCTATGTAAAAATGAGTTCTAATTAGGGCCATATAAAAGAGAGGGTAACCCATTGGATGTTTATGTTTTCTTCTTTTATTTTTTTCTTGGTTAAGTACCAAACCAAGATAATGTGTGACCCTATTCTCTCCTGGGATGGTCCATGAGACCTAGGAGCAGTTAAGAAGAAGGGCATGATCACATCATTGATATTCCTTATATGTTGGGATGATAAAATATTATAAGTTATATCATGAGACTCATGTGGACATTCTTCCATTAAAGAAGAACTTACCTTGTTGACTTTATCTTGAAACCCCCCTTAATTTTTGTGTGGGTTTTTGGTTTGGTTCTTTGCTTCTTCCTAAAGAAAGATAGCCACCTTGACTTTGGATCCCATCTCCTTGACTTGTTTTTTTTCTTTTTGACTTTTATGATTTAACAATTAATATTTTATGTTATAAAATATTATTTGTTTAAATTATTTAATTATTA
Organism: Picea engelmannii; assembly: GCA_009831015.1. Taxonomy (NCBI): domain Eukaryota; kingdom Viridiplantae; phylum Streptophyta; class Pinopsida; order Pinales; family Pinaceae; genus Picea; species Picea engelmannii. The sequence goes on along the minus strand of ML829044.1, from coordinate 57,937 downwards.
GGTTTTAAACCTAACCTTAAAGTTAGAACTAATATGCTAGCCCTAAACTACCTACCAAAACTATAAAAAAAAACCTATCCTCACTCTTTACACACACACACACTACTCTAAGCCGAGTTCTGATATGAGGTTTTTTGTGGATCCTTCTTGTTCAAATTGTTGGGTGGTTGCGGCCCCTTTAGGACAATTATTCTTGGTGTATTAAGCCATTGTGGTCTTACCTCTGCAACCTCTTGTTGTCGTTGACCCCTAAGGGTATTTTCCATCTTGTCACATGTCTCTTCTTGGTTGTTTTTTGGGGTTTATGGTTCTCTTTGTTGGTTTCATCCTCCTCTTCTCCTTACTGGCATTTCCCTCCTCATCTCCTTATTGATGCCACCCTATGTATGTTGACGTTATCCTCTTCTATTGTCGGTGCCACTTGTGTATGTTGTTGGTTAGTTTTTTGATATTTTACCCTAAAATTTATTCTTGGCAATTTGTTCTAAGTGTCATGATGAGATCTGCCCTGAGGGTTTGATCAATGATCCCTTAAATATTTTTCTGAGCATATATATAAGAGGATAACAACAACATATCAGGTAATATTGTTTCTTGTTTCAGCTAATTAATGTTCTATCAGTTATTTTTTTTATGCTACCATATTATGGATTAGAAGTTTTAATGTCTTTCTGATTGTAACATACTAGTAACTAATGTTTAGAAATTAAAATAAATATTTATGTTTTAGCTAGCTATATTTTTTCCCTTAAATTTCAACATGTTACACATAGATTATCTTAATAATTACCTTCTACAATTTACACAGATATAGATTATCCTTTGTACATGTTACATTTTTTTTATATTTAAATATTTTCATGTTCATTATATAGTATCATAGTAAAAAATATAGTTGTTAGTTTTTTCAATATATGTCTTTGATTCTTTGAAGTTGTTATCAATGCTTAAATTCCTTCAAGTTGTTTTATAAATTATATTTCCATTTTATGTTTCTATAACTTATGAAATTTCATATGTTGGATTACTGAGTGGGGGGGTGAATCAATAATAGAGCATTGTAATCATTTTTAACCATATAATGCAAGTGTTATATTAGTGTAGCATTATCATCCAATAACTGCACAGTAAATAAACAATGAACAAATGAGAAATCATACACATACACAATACACCAATGTTTTTACGTGGAAACTCAAAGCAAGAGAAAACCACAGAATGATTTTTCTTATATGTCTTGAAGAATTACATTCGTTGGAAGCACCAACTTCCTTTGTTTTCTAGATGCAACTGGAAGGATGCTCTAACCCCCTAGTTTCTCAGGATACAACTTGGGGGAAGATCCAACTCCCCAATTCTCTGTCTACAACCAGAAGGAGGCTACAACCCCCTAAGTTCTCCGGCTACAACTGAAAGGTGGCTACAACCACATGTCCTTGCCCCATCCAACCACCTTGAAATATAAATGCCAAATGTAGACAACTTGCCAGTGTCACTGAATCAAACACTGTCACTATCAACCTGTACCAATAGCCTGTAACAACTTGTACCAATCAACCTGCACCAAACAACCTATACCAATAACCTGAACCAACATGTACCATGCATCAACCATGCATCAACCTTGACTCATTAAGATGTACCAACATCATCAACTATACGCCTCATGTATGTGCCAACTCATCAACTATACACCTCATGTATGTGACAACTCATCAACTACTCGTCTCAACTATGTACCCAACATGTACCTCAACTATATACAAAATACATACATCAATATAACCATCAAAATTTATCTAACAATTCATCACTCTATCCATAAATCAAATACCATAAACCCTTACATCAAACCATGTGCCACAACCTCACTGTTATATAGCCTTAAGCTAAACCAACAACTTCAGCAACACATCACAACCAAAAGACTAATACCCATATGCCAAATACCAAAAACAAAATACCAACTGTATCCCTCAACAAATCTAATATATACAACAATATTAAACATCCAATACCATCTCAAGAGCTAAACCCTAGCCCACAAAAAATACCCAAAACAAGATGTTCCATACCTCTCATAAATAGACCCCAACCATGTTGCTACCACGATTTTTCTGCCGCACTTTTTCTGTTGCAATTTTTCTGCCGCACTTTTTCTACCGTGATTTTTCTGCTGTGAATTTTCTTCCGCAATTTTTTTGCTGCACTTTTTCTTTCGCACTTTTTTGTCGCACTTTTCCTATCGCACTTTTTTTGCTGCAAAGTTTCTCTATCAGTAATACATGCCCAAATAACCTTTCACAAAAATAGATATTCAATTATATTTAAGTGTAATTAAATGAGAGAGCTTTACCTCTTATTTATACTTTCCTTATTTTAGGGAGTTCTCCATTTACTTTATTATTTAAATAATTTCTTTTGCAAACACTTGACTTTTGGGGGCTTCTATATGAATAATGAGGTTTCTTCAACTTCATATGGCCATAACTCTCTAACCGCGAGGAGTTATGTGATGTTCCACATACCACCGGAAATGGCATGATAATCATTATCCATCTAGGATAGTTTCAATGACAAATTCACTGACCTTCATCTCATTATTCCACAATTAAGCATGGGTTCTCTAACCATACTTCTAGGATAACTCAATCCTCAAAGCATCTTCCTGTGAGGGCTTTCACCATAAGGCGACCACTTTGGAGGTCATCCATTTTTACTTCTTATCAATGATGACAAGACAATAATGAGTCATATTTACATCAAACAAATTTGGTTCCATTACCCAAACCTTTGTGCTACCAGTATTTATTCAAGGGTTGACATCAATGACAACCAACCTTAATCAACAATCTCCCCCTCTGGCATTGATGGCAACACTTTGATGCAATACTGAAATCATATCACACATGCTCCCCCTGGAACCATGCCTCTGTCCTCTGCATATATGTGACCATTGCTCCCCCTAGAACCATGCCTTTGTCCTTTGCATCTGATAAATCTCTCCCCCTTTATCATCAATGGAAAAGGTATCTTTCCATCCGGGGTTGCTACCCCTGACTGAATTGTCCTCTTTATGGTGATTTCTCGTGTACATCTAAGACATATAAGATAAGCATTCAAAATAATTCATTTTGGAGTAGAAATAACTCTAAGTCTCTGGCGAAGATACTCAAAGGCTTCCCGTGGAAGTGGTTTTGTAAATATGTCTTCCACTTGTTCTCTTGTGCCTACATACTAAACTCTGATGTTATTTTGTGCAACTTGTTCCCGTAGAAAGTGATACTTGATTGGAATGTGCTTTTTCTTGGAGTGCATCACTGGGTTATTTAAGATACAAATGGTGCTTGTATTATCAAAATAGATTGGAATGGGCTCATCATACTCAACCTATATATCTGTAAGAGTTTGTTTCATCCAAAGAACCCATGTACAACATGTTGTTTCTGCAATATACTATGCCTCGGTTGTAGATAAAGATACTAATGATTGTTTCCTGCTTAGCCATGATACTAAACACTCACCTAAGTAGAATACTTCTCCACTGGTGCTTCATCAGTCATCAATACAACCTGCCCAATCTGCATCTGTGTAGGCAATAAGTGATAGATCCTTTCCTTTTGGATACCTTAATCCAAACTCTTATGTTCCTTTGAGATATGTGAAAATCCTCTTCACTGCTAATACATGTGATTCCTTTAGTGCTGCTTGAAATCATGCCACCTGTCCAACTGCCTACATTACATCTGGTCTAGATGCTTTAACATATAGTAGGATACCAATCATTGACATGTATTGTATCTAATCTATAGACTTTGAATCATCATCTTTTCTTAACTTGCAACTATTTTGCATGGGAGTGATAACTGGTTTGCAATATTCCATTATGAACCTCTTTATAATTTCTCTGATATACTTGGTTTGAGAAATAAAAATTCCTTAGTGGCTTTGATGTATCTGAAGTCCAAGAAAGAAGGATAGTTCTCCAAGTAATGACATTTCAAATTCTTTCTGCATATCCTTTGCAAATTTATGGCTTAACCTGTCATCATCACTACCAAAAATAATATCAACATAAACTTCAATTAATAAAATACTATCTTGACTTGCCTTGATGTAGAGGTTGTTGTTTTAACTTCCTTTTCTGAACCCTGTCTATTGTAGATATTTATCCAGTCTAGAGTACCATTCTCTAGGATATCGTTTTAGACCATACAAGGTCTTCTTTAATTTACACACATAATCTATGTTCTATGACAAATGAAATCCTTATGGTTGTTCAATGTAGACTTCTTCTTCAAGTTTCACATTCAGAAAAGCCAATTTTATGTCCATCTGATACACTTTAATATTTTTGGAGCATGCATAAGCTAAAAGCAATCAGATTGCTTCCATTCTGGTAACTGGGGAAAATGTCTCTTCAAAGTTGATTCATTCAACCTGTGCATATCCTTTACATACCAATCTAGATCTATTCCTTGTAACATGTCCATCTTCATTCAATTTATTCTTGTATACCCACTTTGTGCCGATCACGTTCTTATCCTTTAGTCTTGGAACCAATTTCCAATAATCGTTTTTTTCTATTTGATCCAATTCTTCATCCATGGCCTTATTCCAAAATTCATCCTTGTTGGCCTCTTCAAAATAGGTTGATTCAATCGTAGATGAGAGTGCTAGGTGCATTTGTTTTGGTGAACAGATTATTCTTTTCGTCTCAACTCCTACATATGTGTTTCTGATAATCTGATATGAAGGATGATTCTTCTGTACTCGTCTGCTAGGCATCTTTGGATTCACTTGCTTAAATTTCTCTTATGCCTTTGTCGGATATTCTTCATCTTCCCCTTATACTTCCTTTTAATCTTGTGCTTCTTCTTCGTAAAGTTTTTCCATTGATTCATTTTCTTCTTCCTTTAATTATTGTCTACCTATTTCATCAATTGTTACATTGATGCTTTCCACAACTTTGTCCAATCTCAGGTTGTAACACTTGTATGCTTTTCTTGTACTTGATTAACTAACAAGTACTCCTTTGTCCATAAAATATTCAAACTTTCTCATTATGCCATCTTCTCTTTTGATGTAGCATTTTCTCCCAAAAACTCTGAAGTGTTTCACATTTGTTGGTCTTCCTTTCCATAGCTCTTAGGGAGTTTTGTCAGTGTTGTATCTGAGCATTACTCTGTTTTGAATGTGAAATGATGTATGCACTTCATGTGTCCAAAAAATATCTTTCAATTTGGAATCCATTAGCATTGTTCAAGCCATTTCTTGTATTGTCATGCTCTTTCTTTCAACAACTCCATTTTGTTGAGGTTTCCTAGCAATGAAGAATTTCCTTTTTATTCCATAACTGTTGCAGTAGTCCATAAATTCCTTTAAAGTGAACTCTCCTCCATTATCATATCTCAAGCATTTGATTTTTAAATCCATTTCATTTTCAACCGTTTCCTTGTAGATCTTGAAGTTTTCAAAAGCTTTTGACTTATTCTTGAGAAAGAAAACTACAGTGATTATTGTATAATCATCAACTAATAACATAAAGTATTTCTCACCTTTTAAACCCTTTGTTATATTTGGTCCAACTATATCAGTATGCACAATTTCCATTGGTCTTGTCGTTGAATATTCCTTTGATTTGAATTTGGTCTTTGTTTTCTTTCCTTGTTGATAATGTGTTCATAAAGTGTTGGTTGGTTTTGTGATCTAGGGAATTTCTCTTACTGCTTCTCTTTTGTTGACTTTGAATAGGTTATCAAAATGTATGTAACCCATTCTTCTCTACCATAGCCAAATTTCATCTTCCTTTCCTAGACAACATTTTTCATTTTCAATTTCACCTAACACATATATGTTGCTTGAAGTTCTCGTAGTTGTAGCAATCGATTTTCCTAAACCTTATTTTCTTATCTCTCACTTTTGTGAATCGAAAGTAAGTTTATGACTTTGGTCACACATTTGAATCACACTTAGAAGATTATGTTTCATATCTTCTACTAGTAGAACATTTTCTGTCTTTGTATTCTTGTTCCCAATTTTCACTGTGCCTTTTCCAATGATTTTAGTTGAATCATCATTTCCAAAGGATACATATCCATCTCTTTCCTTTCTTAAAGTAAGAAACCTATCTCTATCACCTATCATGTGTTTTGAACAACCATTGTCAACATAACAACCACGTTTATTCTACTTAGCTTGTAGAGCGAGTGTGCATTCTTCATTGCTATATTGATTCTTCTTTCTTATCCATGTCCTTTTTTGAGGTTCGTGTCTGTGACTGTTCTTATTATGTTGTTGTCCTCTAGGAGGGACTGCCATTCTATAATCTTTGGCCATGTGTCCAAAGTTGTTACATTTGTAACATTCTACTTCAATTCTCAAGGATTCAAACCTGTTGTAACTTCTTCTCTGTGTTTCACTAGGCCTTCTTGGATAGCCCTTTTGTGTACAAATTTCAAAGTTGTTTATGTTCCTGTTGTTAGCTCTACAATTCACAGCTTTATGTCCAAAATTATTGCATGCATAATATAAACCAAAAAAGATAGTTTGATACCTGGGAGTTGAATCTCTTTTGAAAGGATGTACTCTTATGAATTCTTCTTCTTCCTGATTCCTATCTATCAATTGGTGATTCTGAAATATGAATATTCTCGGTGGAGGAGTGTCCTTGTAATATTCCTTGTAGATCTTCCTATCCCCTTTGATTGTTTCTGCATAGCTTTTTGGATATGTTTCTTGCTCTATTGTTTTGGATCTTGATCCCTTTTCTGTTCGATTGTATCCAAGTCTGGACTTGCCATGATGAGGTTTTGACTACTGATAATGTCATCCAAAAATTTTGAGTTGTTCTGCATATTTTTATTTCAAAGATCCTTTCTTAATGTGACAATCTCTTCTTCCAAATTTCCAATGATCCTGTATTTTTCTTCTAGTTGTTCTTTGAGTGTTTATTCAATTATTTTATCTTCTTCTATTTGAACCTTCAAATTTGTGATCATTTGTTCTAGTTCTTGAGTTTCTTCTTTCTTGTCTAGTTCCGCTTGTAGTTTCTTGTTTTTCTTCTTTTCTCTTATGATTACTTCTATGGCACACATCAATTCTTCTCGGTAGTCAACGTATGCCTCTTCATATTCTTCTTCGACTTCTTCATATTCTTCTTCAGGGTCTTCTTTATCAGAGTCTTCTACCGCCATGAATAGAACTCTTTTTGTCTCATTGTAACTGACTTCATCTTCATCTGATGATGAGATGTCTTCTTTGGTGCATAATCTTTTCTTGAAAACTTTTTTTGTGGTTACTTTTTCCTTTATATGTTTGTTTTCTATTTGAGTAACCTTCATCATTTATCTTTTTCTTATGAGGAAATTTGTTATCAAAATGACTAATACCATCAAAATTAAAACAAATCAAAGGAATCTTACCTCTATACCTGTCGTTGGTTCCCTTGTTCAATATTTTGACAAAGTTGGCCACTTATTCATCATCTTCTGAGACGTCATTGTTGCTGCTAAGTTATTTTTCTTTTTGCTTTGACTTTTTGGATTCTTTGAAGGCTGCTTATTTTGTATCTAGATTTTCTTGTTCAGTTCTCATTTCATGTGTTGTGAAGATTCCATGTAATTCATCCATGATTATTGAGTTCAGATCTTCTCTTTGTTCTAGTGATGATATCTTAGGGTCAAATCTCATAGGAAGAGATCTTAGTACCTTTTGAACAATTACAGATTCTTCGATTTCTTCTCCCAATCCTATGATTGCATTTACTATTTCATCAACTCGTAAAAAGTAAGCTTCAATATTCTCATATTCCTTCATCTTAAGTTGTTCGAACTAACCTCTGTAAGTTTGAAGCTTTGTTGTTTTGACTTTTGAATCTCCTTCACAAAAATTTTGAAGTTTGTCCCAAATATTTTTAGCGGATTTACAATGTGCAACTTTGGTGAATACCATTTCACTAAGACCATCCAGAAGTGCATTTGTGGCTTTGGAATTATTCTAACCGAGTTTCACTACTTTGTCATTTGGTGGTGGAACTGTTGGTACTGTGTATCCATCTACAATTGATTGTCAAATTTCAAATCCATGTGCCTGTATATATGTCTTCATCCTTATGTTCCAAAATGCATACTTTTTTCCATCAAAATATGGTATTTCATTTTTATACAAGTTGTTTCTCTCCATGATCTTCCTTTCAATGGTTAAACCAATTTCTAGAGGAACTCGCTCTGATACCAATTGTTGGATTACTGAGAAGGGTGGTGAATCAGTAATAGAGAAATCTAATCCTTTTTAACCATATAATGCAAGTGTTATATCAGTGTAGCATTATCATCCAATAATTGTAGAGTAAATAAACAATGAACAAATGAGCAATCATACACATACATAGTACACCAGTGTTTTTATGTGGAAACCCAAAGCATGAGAAAACCAAAGAATGTATTTTCTTATATGTCTTGAAGAATTACATTCATTGGAATCACCAACTTCCTTTTTTTTCTAGCTGCAACTGAAAGGAGACTCCTACCCCCTAGTTTCTCAAGCTACAACCTAAGGGAAGCTCCAACTCCCCAATTCTTTGGCTACAACCAGAAGGAGACTACAAGCCCCTAAGTTCTTTGGCTACAATCACCTGTCCTTGCCCCATCCAACCATCCTAAAATATAAATGCCAAATGTAGAAAACTTGTCATTGTCATTTAATCAACCACTACCACTATCAACATGTCACTATCAACATGTACCAATAACTTGTAACAACTTGTACCAATCAACTTGTGCCAAACAACATGTACTAATAACATGAACCAACATGTACCATGCATCAACCATGCATCAACCTTGACTCATAAAGATGTACCAACATAATCAAATATACACCTCATGTATGTGCCAACTCATCAACTATACACCTCATGTATGTGCCAACTCATCAACTACTTGTCTCAACCATGTACCCAACATGTACCTCAACGATATACCAAAGACATACACCAATATAACCATCAAAATTCAATTCATCACTCTATCCATAAACCAAATACCATAAACCCTTACATCAAACCGTGTGCCACAACCTCACTATTATGTAGCCTCAAGCTAAACCAACAACTTCAGCAACACATAACAACCAAAATACCAATACCCATATGCCAAATACCAACAATAAAATACCAATTGTATCCCTCAACAAATCTGATATATGCAGCAATATTGAACATCCAATACCATCTCAAGAGCTAAACTCTATCCCACAAAACATACCTCAAACAAGATGTGTCATATCTCTCATAAATAGCCCCCAACCATGTTGTTGCCGCAATTTTTCTGCCACGATTTTTTTGTCGTACTTTTTCTATCATGATTTTCTGCAGTGATTTTTTTGCCGCACTTTTTCTGCTGCACTTTTTCTGCCGCACTTTTTATGATGCAATTTTTTTGCCTCACCTTTTTTGCCGCACTTTTCCTGCCACACTTTTTTTGCTACAAATTTTCTCTATCAATAATACCTGCCCAAATAACCTTTCACAAAAATAGATATTCAATGATATTCAAGTGCAATTAAATAAGAGAGAATTGTCTCTTATTTATACTTTCATGTAGCATTACACTTTCCTTATTTTAGGGAGTTCTCCATTTACTTTATTATTTAAATAACTTATTTTGCAAACACTTGACTTTTGGGAGTGTCTATATGACTCATGAGGGTTCTTCAACTTCATATGACCATAACTCTCTAACCGTGAGGAGTTATGTGACGTTCCACATCCCACTGGAAATGACATGAAAAGCACTATCCATATAGGATAGTTTCACTGAAAAATTCACTTACCTTCATCTCATTATTCCACAATTAATCATGGGTTCTCTAACCATACTTCTAGGATAACTCAATCCGCAAAGCGTCTTCCCATGAGGGATTTTACCATAAGGGGACCACTTTGGAGTTCATCCATTTGTACTTCTTATCAACAATGAAAAGACAATAATGAGTCATATTTACATCAAACAAACTTGGGTCCATTACCCAAACCTTTGTGCTACCGCGCTTTATTCAAGGGTTGACATCAATGACAACCAACCTTAATCAAAATCATATTCATGGATTTTCAAAGGATATCTATCGAGGCAAGATGTCGAGACAAGAGTCTTCAAAATTGCCTCACAAATGCTTTAGGCTATCCAATGGAGGAAGAGGAACCCCTTCTTTGACTGAGACTCTGAGGACGTCAGAGACCCATATCTTAGCAAGGCAGGGAAACTTCAGGAGGGAAACCAGTGACCAAAGGAAATCTAGTTAGAGGAGGAGATTATCAAAGGAATCTGTGAATAGATCATCCATAGAATGTGCTCAAAATAGTGTTATGGATGCAGATTTCTTAGATAGGTTGCACATTAATACTCCAACACCCAAGAATGTAGGGAATACATTACAACAAGAAAATATGTTTGCCATTTTTTATTTTTTTTGTATTTTTGTTTATTTATGTGTGTGTGTGTGTGTGTGTGTGTGTGTGTGTGTTTATGTTGTAATTACTTTTAAATGTGTATGTGTAGAGGATGAGTTTAATGTGAGAGAAAATAATGAAAAAGAGAGTGGTTATCATGCAAATTTCAATGTTGGTGAAGAGGGTGAAGGTGGATTCAAGGGGCGTTATCAAGAAACAAAAGATTACATGCCTACGTCCACCTATCCATTAGATGTTGGTGATAAACTTCCTTGGGAAGGGTATATTGAAGAAATGACCCTCGAATGATGTTGAGATGTTAAAAGTAGGTTGAAAAATTATTTCAGGTGTTTGGATCTCCCTCGAGAGAGTAAGCAAATCTTGGAAATTGTTTTGCATTCATTGAAAAACTTTATGGATGCATATCAAAAGATGGGGCCCATGAATGATAGTTTTATCAATTTGATGAGGAGACAAAAGTCAGAGGTGATGGGCCCTGATAAATTGGAAGTAGTAAAAAGTAGAGTTTCAAAAGAAGATGTAATTTTTGTGTTCAATTTCAAAGAGGGGCCAAAGCAAGAGATGTTGAAGTTGCAATATTTTAACCACCCCAATATAGCAGGACATAATATTGGGGTTGTTAAAATACAACATATGGGAAGTTGTCGTGGAATATTTATACTATATTTTTGGAAGCATATGGTAATTTTTCGTGGAATGATGATATTCCACATTACTTTTTTAGACTCTTTTATGCAAAGTTTTTCATGGGCATGCACCTTGATTATACCATCCTATCGTCTAGTTATTATGGGGCTAGTAAAGGACGAACATATGATCGGAAATTGGCATATCAAAATGAAGCATTGCATAGGCCTCCATGAACTTTGGTATCTCGTCCAACAAAGGAATTTTCCTCACATTTAGAGATGTGAGCTACATCAGATGTTGGCAAGGAGGCTAGGAATGCAATCGAAGAAAATTTAGAATCAAATTTTTATGGTGTTGATGTTGGTTTGAACCGTCAGAGAGCTTAAGCCAATTCTCGAGCCATTTTTTTTACAAAACACATGAGGAGATAGATTCCATGTCAGTAGAAGATATATAGGAGTATGCAAAAAAAAATCATAATGGTTGGAAGGTGTTAATTCAGAATGATGAACTGAACATCAGATTGGTATGTGTTATAGTTAGTAAATTTTTCATGCATTTGAGGATAGTTTTCTTGTAGTTCTAGATCTAGATACATAATATTGTATCTTTAGAAATAATTGAGTTTTTATCATCATTAATTGCAATTTGGTCATATGTTAAATGAATCTCCAATAAATAGGGAACTTGATTCAATGATTTTAAATTTGGATGGGTTGAATCAGGTATAATCAACATACATGACATTTATGTTTTTTGTATTAATGTGAACACATTGAACCCTAGATTTAATTCTTAGTTGTGTTGTTCACAGACCCCTATTCCATCTCCCACTACTTGGGAAGGTTTGTCCCAATTATCATTGGGAGAGTTTGTAGAGAGTGGGAGTTCACAGTTATCATTGCATGTTGAAAACAAATTTAGTTATATATGAAAATTGCAATGTCATTTAAATTATTGATTTAAAAGGAAAATTTCTTAAACAATATATAATTTATTGAATCTTAGGGTATGGTGGGTAAGACCATGACTCAACCAACCATGGGAATTCCATCCTCTTGTGTGGTTGATGATATTCAAGTTGGCACATCACATGTATTACATGTTTCAAAATTTAAAACTACAATTTAATGTGTTAAAATCATTTAAATTTAATTTTCAAATGTACAAATTTGAAATGTGTTATAGGGCAATGTGGAGAAGAGATTGCATGAGAGTGTGCTATTATAGAAATATTTGTCTCACCCCATGCAACTTGCTCAGAAGGACTTTTCCATTTCCCTATGTAGACTTGAAGTCCCTTCTTGCAATTCCCAAAGCTAAAAATTATATTTTGCCACATATACACGCCCTAATAGCTATAGGACATGTGTATACGCAAGTTACACCATTACATCTCACGTGCATCAGGTTTTTTACCCAAAATTAAAAAATGGTGTCAGTTTTCCATGTCACATCACGAGATCCATGATACTTGACCTTCCATATATTAGAAATGTTTTGAATCATCCCTTCAAGTCAATTTTAAGGCTATAAATGGGCCATATCCAAGCAATGGAGAGGGGAGAAGAATTCAACTTTGAGAGCAAAGTTGCTCTGGAGAAATTATTCACTTCATATTGAGTCTACATCCCTTAGTCCTTTTAAGTTTGAACACATTGTTCAACCCCCAAGATCTTCCCTCTTTTATGGAGAACCTCACTGTCTCTCTTATATGAGCTTTCCTTTGGTGGAGAATTGAAGTGGTGGAGGCTCAACCGAAAGGGACTTAGTTTCTCGGTTCCGAGAAGTGTTGACATCGAAGTTTGTCATTCATACACTTTTGTTCATCATATTTTAATAGAAATACTCTTTTCTTGTCCAATTAATGTCTTGCAAATATTTGAATCGTTATTTCATGGGCATATTTGTTATGAATATTGATGGATTATGCTATTATATGTGCTAACTTTATATATTATCACCATATGCTTGCGTATCGTGGTTGTTGAGGAAAATTTGTAGGTGTATAGCTTTGAGTTGAGTGCTCAATGATGGTCTTCTTCAAACGTCTGAATGAGGTAGGATATTTATCTTGTCTTGTTAGAATTTTTGTTTATATAGCATACTTGAGACTAGAGTTGATTTTTGCAATCATTCCATTTGTTGTGGTTTACCCCATGGCATAGAGTGATTTTCCTCATAACAGAATTGGTGACCATGTTGGGATAGAATCTTATTTTCATGGTTTGGATTGTTTTTCTCCTCTGATTTCTATTGGTTAGCTTGAGTTTTATGATCGTCTGATTGTTTGACAACCTATTTTCATTTTGAATCTGAGTTTCTTGGCCTTATCCTTAACTTGGAAGTGTTTTAATATATATGTGTAGTTTTTCCCTTCACATACACATACGTACGCTAGTTTTCATTCTATAGGGAGCGTACATACACATTTTTTGATTAAATAATCACATACACCATCCTTGTTTGCTTGATTGTTGAGTTTGGAGTTTGTTGGGTAAGTTTTGATGGCTGTTGAGTCTTCTTGGATCTCTGTCATAACTGTTAAGTGCACGTAGAGTGATAGGAAACCTTTCTTTGGTTGAATTTTCGAGCGGTTTTTCTTTCTCATCATCTTCTTCATTAGTTTTCCTTGCATCTTGGGTTGGGTGTTTGCTGCTTGATATCCTTCTTGTTTTGTATCTTTTTTCTTACAATAGGATTTATATATCAAGTTGTTGTTCAGTCCTTGCATTTTCGTTTATTTATATTGAAAATAAAAAAATATACATTTTGCATGTTGGAATTTGATCTTTTGGGTTCTTATCATTGATCTTAATACATCTATGGAAAGATTGCATCTTATTTGAAATTGCAGCATTGAATTGAAAGTTGCATTTTTGAAAAGCTTATCATTTATTGAGAATTGAAGTTAGGAATTTGCATTATGTTCATATTAATTTCTTTTACTTGTTGAGTCATAACATCATCAGTTTCATGATTTCATCTTTTGAGTAAACAAAGCCACTAAAAGTAACACTTATAAATTTAAAATTCATTAGAAATGATTTTATTTTTCAGGGTGCACACACTAGATTAAGATATAGAGCCTTGGAATAGGATTTTGTGAGTAAACTTCTCCAATGCTATTAAACTCAACATATGTGTCTAGATAAGGGAGTGGTGAAATCCATTTTATAATTGGTGGTGTCATGAGGCTCCACTCACACCGAAGTTAAGCATGAGTTCGCACGAAGTTGGTTGCAAAGATATCCCTCTAATACTTTTTTAGCGTCGGTAATATTTCTGGGGATCTATTCGTATATGGGAGTCTTGCTAGTACCTTTACCTCTGTGAGAGGAAGTGATTTTGAGATTTTGGGATTTGTTATCCTGCCCATACGGTGGACCTAACTTATGACTATTCGTCTTGGCATTGGTTATATCGTGGTGTATTTAGTTGCTTGACATAGGTAGACACATAGGTTACTTGCAGGGGTTATTCTACAGGTACCCTGAGTCAAATAAGGTTCAAACAACACACAGCCTTTATGGATGATTACCTCTCTAGGAGGATCTGGCTAACTTTGATATTAAGCTCACAAGGGCCCTTGTAATTGATTCTGATACCTCTGATCTTTTGAAGGGATTATCAGGCCCCTCTTAGGCGAGGAATACCTACTTTAGGGAGGGAGGCCCCTTTCAACCACTTTATCCTGTTTGTGTGCATATTGGCCTTTTTGTTTATTTTGGTGTGCTCTTTGATTGTTAGTTGGCCTTAGGATTTGTTTTTATATCTCAAGTCTTGAGTCATTGTGGAGCTAGACCAGCTTCCTCGCAAGTCTCGTCATTTGTTGAAGTTACCACCGCATCTTGAGTCTTTTCCTTCTAAAAGGCGTAAAGTTATCAAACATGGTACACACACCTCCGCCTACCAGACTTGTGATCATACAAGTATGATTACTGAGTCGAGTTAGAAATATATTGGAAGTCCTTTGACTCCCATACCTACCACAGTTAATGGAACCCCTTATATGCCTTCAACCACTACAGTTCTAGTGCCAGAGGTTCCCATCATCACTCTTGTTCGGTCTGTAGTTAATAATCAACCCATAGTAATGAACCCTTTTGGGTCTCTTTTTAGTTCATCAGGCTACAATACTCAGTCCGTCCCTTCGGCCTCTAGCCATTTCTCTTATGGTATGCCGAATTTCACATTGCAATTTTCATCCTCCATTCTAGCATCTAATCTAAATCCTAGTATTGGACTTGGGGGCATGGCTCCTCCACATATTCCACTCTCATTTGGTGGTGCTCATATTATGCAAACGACTCCCATGGTTGGAATCTAACCTCCTTTTCACCCCGGGTCTAATCCTAGTCTTAATATTCCTGTTATCACGCAATTTGTAATTTTCCTAAAGGGAAAGGCTAAACGAGGGAAAATTGGCATAACAGGAGGTTGTCTTATCATTGTCACCTTAATAAGACACCTCTTTCTATTTAGGGATGATAGCCCAAGGGAGACATCCCCGGTGACTTGGAGGTTTGAGAAGGAAAAGGTTAAAGTATCGAGAAAAGATATCCCCTCTCACAAGTCACACTAACCAAAAAGTCCTAAATTTTTAGAAAATGAAGCAGTGCTTGAGTGTACCTACCCAAAACAAAACAACAAGAAAACACTATCTTTTTCAAGTACAATTTTATGTTAGTGCTTCATAAAACCTTGGACTTGTTGATAAAACAAATAAGTTGATGCAAGATGAAGCAAACAGAAATTATATAACAATAATGTATACAAGATGATTTCTTCACAATCAATGCCTTAAATAAGCTTCGCAATGACCAAAAATGATAATCCAATAATATTAATATACTAGCACATGTCAGAAGCTAATGAGGCAATGTAAAAATCAACTTTTGCAATTGCTTTTAAGAGCTTTTACTTCTGTAATAATTGGTTGTAGCTTACTTTTGTAACAACAACAATAAGGTTAGTGAATTAGTCTAATCTAGGGTTAGGAAAGGTTAGTAAATAGCTTGAGGTAAAAGTTTTAAGTGTTATTTCATCAATCAATCAGTTGTAAGGTCTAGATCAGTGTCTTTAGGGCTAATGGAGTCACTTTTTGCAGCATAAATCTTGAAGGAATACAATGATAATGTATGAGCTAAGGACAAAGAAGGATGATGGTTGAAGTGTTGATAACCCAACACCTCAATCAACAAGCCTCGTGAGGAAAATGACTACTAGGAAGTAGGTAACCCTAGGCCCTAACGATTTTCCTTCTTCTTTAGCTCAAGATTGAATTAAATAATGGCTTGATGAAGCAAATGATGCTAGAGTGCTACAATGGTAGGGATCTAGCACAATTCTTCAAGAGGTAGGGTTTCTAGCACAATCTATTAGGCAAAAAGCTATTACAACAAGGGCAATAACATGTGCTTGATCTCCTAGGGTTTTAAGCTAGAAATTCATAATCTTGGAAAAAATGCAAAGTAAATGTACTATAACCATTCAAAGTAAAGAAGAATTGCATAAATTCACTTACATTCACCAAGAATAATCTAGCAAAAAGCCTAGTTGAAGACTTTCCACCAAGAAAAATGTCAAAAACACCAATATAAGCCTCCTCCAAGAGTTGCACACCACTTAATTTCAGCCAAAGAGCCTTAAATGAGATGAATTTCATACCTCACTTAGTCAGTGAATGCATGATCATAAAATACAAGGGGAAAATCCCCTATTTATACAATGAAAATGACCTTTAATTACAAAATTAGGTAAAAAAGGCCGACATGGCCAATTTACATGAGAAAATCCAATTTTACATATTTTTTTCAAATAAAACCCTAACTTGAGATTTTTTAGGTTGACATCATGCCCCTCCTAGGGTGACATTAGCCT
Organism: Picea engelmannii; assembly: GCA_009831015.1. NCBI lineage: Eukaryota > Viridiplantae > Streptophyta > Pinopsida > Pinales > Pinaceae > Picea > Picea engelmannii. The sequence continues at coordinate 40,953 of ML829044.1, read as the reverse complement.
TCCTACTGGAACGTTGGCCCTCCAAGTGGAACATTGGGGCTCAAAACCCCTCTGGAACTACCACACGTGCCAACCAATGTCATCCTCATGTTGGGGGCCTCAACTGGGTGATGTCAAGGCTTTGAATCATGACATCAAGGTCCTTCAAGGGCCAACATCATGGTGGGAGGGCAAGACCCACTAGGTCTAGGCATGCAAGGCCATCTCTGGTGGAACACCCTCCTCTCTCTCTAGTGAAAGCCTCTGGTATATGGTTTCCCCTGGTTGGGGTCTCAGCATCCATCTGGTGGGAGTTTATCCCTATGGAGGTCCAAGCTAATCATCTCCCCATGTGTAACTGTTCGTCGGATTGGTCCTGCAACAACAACAAGTACACCCTCCATGGGCTCATAAGTCACATGGATCATAGAAATGCCAATCACATCTAATAATCAAGTCATCTAAACATGTGCATAAAACCCCCCTTTCCCAGACAAGTGCTCAAAGATGTTATGCTATTCTACAATCCAGGTTTGAAGATAGTTTCAGGACATCCTATTGGGATAATTCTCCTTAGATGTGGGATGTTTCCAGGTGAATACCAATCTAGGTCATGTAATTGGATGAGATGGTGTGTGGATGTTTGGGAAATGGCTGTAGTGATGATAGGGAAATGTATGGATTGCATGTGGGTGCCTATGAAGAGGCTGAGCTACACCTTGTCATGGATGCAATTGTTTCCAATCCCATTCAATGCATTTTTACCTTTTTTATCTTATTTGTTTTTCTTTCAATAGAATAGTTGGGGGACACTGCCCTGGCATGGTGACCAGTGGTGACAATGTTACCCATAAGAATTTCATGGAGATGAGAAGGTTGGCTCGTGATGAGACCCCCTTTTCTCCTGGATATGCTACCAAGAGCCACTACCTTGGCGTGGTGACTAGTTGAATGGTATTTTCATACTGCTACATGCCCATGGACCTTATAGGTTGGCTCGTGATGAGACCCCCTATCCTCCAACTAGGTCTTGAGTTTATTTATTTTATGGGTCCCTCATTTTTCTTACTGAGAAGCCTTTTACTTCTTTCTCAGGGATCCTTGGGTGAAGCATCTGAAGGTTTTTTTATTTTGGCCCTTATATTTTTCTAGCTACTTTTACCCTCTGGGCCTTTAGTGTTGGACACACTAACTACACTAAGAGGGGGGGTGAACAGTGTAGGGATCTTTCTCCCAAAACTCTTTAGTTAACAATCACCATTAACTCATTACTCATTGTTGTCATTTATAACTAGTTAAATGTCAACAAATATTAGCAACATATATCAACAATATATCATCAACAATTCATCACCACAAGGAACACAAAGAGCACAAGATGTATGTACAATTTTCTTTTTATTACGGACGACAATCCTTGGGGTTTTTCAGCAAAAAATGAATAGAGTACAACTCTACAAGAGAACCAGATCCATAATGAAAGACTCATCTTACACCCTCAACATCAACTAAGATGAGGCAATAATCCTCAACAGATATCAATCTGTACCATAAACAAGTGCATCAACCATGCACCAACCTGTGCCAAACAACCTGTAATCTACTTGTACCATAAACAAGTGCATAAAACCATGTACCAAGTATATACCAATCATGTGTCAACTAATCATAAACAATGACTCATCAATATGTACCAACATCATCAACTATACACCTCATTTATGTGTCAACTCATCAACTGCTTGTCTCAACCATGGCTAGTTTTGGATTAGTCAACAACCCTAACTTGAAATAATCATAAATTTGTACCTGTAATGAATACATATATGAAACTGATACACAATTCTCTTCATTTTGTTTTCTGCAATTCATCTAGGTGTCACTACTTGGAACCACTCAAAAAAGGAGTTATAGCAAAAATGGCATACCTTGCTGAATTATGGATTATTCTAGAGAGTGACCTTGTAGAGCATGCCCTGCATGGAATATTTGTTGAATCAATCTAAAACTATTACACAGAATACTAAAGAATGTAATATAACCAACACAATTGGTCTCACTGAATTGAATCTTTTATGAAGAAGTTATGACATTTTTACTCGAAATACTTGTTTTAGACTAGTTTCAGGACTAGCCATAAACCCTATTTTCCACGGAGTGTATCTCCAAAAATAAAACGAACTAGAAGATAAAAATTTTACCATAGATACTTGGATATGTTTCCTCAATGTCATATAAATCTCACGATTAGATTCATTATATAAAAAAAGTTATTACGAAAATGGTGAGATGGCCTGTAAACAACATACCTTAGAAAGCATCATGAAAATAATTTATCCTCCCTTGAATTCCTACCCTCTTTTCTTCACCTTCCCTTTGAAATTCATCTTATATATCCTTTGGTTACCTCAGTCACCTATATATTTTCAATATGCTCAAGTGTTCCACACCAAAAATGCTAAAGAAGCTCTCCATCAATACTCCAAAAGATATTCTCACAAGAAGCTCTCCATTGATCCACAAAAAGGATGATCTACAAGTGACCATTGCTATCTTATTTATATTTTCATCCTCTAGGTCACTTGAATCATTTTTAGGTCACTTAACCTATTTCTAGGTCACTTAACCCATTTCTAGGTCACTTAACCTATTTTCCTTATTTTAGGGTTAACCACTTTCCATAAATAGAAAGTTCTCCAATACTTTATCATTTAAATTTTCATTCTTGATTTTGTCACCTTACTTTATCATTTCTTTATTTCGTCACTTCTCTTTATTATTTAAATAATCCACCTTGACTTTGTCACTTTACTTTATCATTTAAGTAATGATTTCTTCTTTTAGTTCACTTTGAATTCTTTGACCTTGTGGGCTTCAAGCCTTCATATGGGGGTCCTTCAACTTCGTAAGGCCATAACTCTCAAACCATGAGTTATGTGACATTCAACATACCAACGAAAATGGAATGACAAGAACTATCCATCTAGGATAGTTTCACCAACAATTTCCTTGATATTCATCTCATTATTCCACATACAATCATGGGTCCTCCAACCATTCTTCTAGGATAACTCAATCCACAAAGCGCCTTCCCATGAGGACTTTCACCATAAGGGGACCACTTTGGAGTTCATCCATTTTTGCACCTTATCAATAATGATAAGACAATAATGAGAGCATGGGTCCTCCAACCATTCTTCTAGGATAACTCAATCTGCAAATCATCTTCCTGTGAGGGCTTTCACCATAAGGGGACCACTTTGGAGTTCATCCATTTGTGCACCGTATCAATCATGATAAGACAATAATGAGTCATCTATACATTTTTCCAACAATGCATCATATACTAATGAAACCACATAGATCCATCTTCATCATGTATCAATGAAAACTCATTGATCCATATTCATCATATCAATGACAACTCATTGATCCATATTCATCGATGCATTCTCATCAAGGACAATACATATTACATTACATCAATAATCAAACAATTAATCCTTTGGCATCAATCAATCACTTGAAATCAATCATGACATCAATAAATCAAACCATTGGCATCAATGACAACATGATCCAACATTTATCCCCTTCTTCCCACAAGGAAAGGTACAACCATTTACTATCTTGGAAAACCCAATGCTCAAACCAATGCAAGGGATGGATGAGAGGGGAGATGATGAAAAGTGATAAGTATGGTGGGAATGGATGATGGCCTTTCATGAACCCACCCAGTGGAAACTCACTCCTAAGGGAACGAACTTGTTAGGGCATTTTGTTATCCCCTCCAGGTATGGAAAATTCAAAAAGCCATAAAGTAAAAGCACATGTCATGAAGAAAAAAGATTGAATGCACATATTTAAATGTTTTGAGAATCAGAGTGACACAAACCATGATACCCGGACTCATTACCTCATGGATAAAGACCCATTGTTGTTGAAGGAACAAGCCGATGGGATGGATGATGTTGTTGTTGACATGATGGATGTGCTAAAGAAAAAGGATGGGCCCTCTAGGGATACTCCGGCTAGGGGAAATATTTACAACCCTCATCATAACATTCCTATTGGAATGGTGCCCAACCAACCCCTTACGAATCGGTTTAGAGGGGGGTTTTAAAATCCTGGACAAGGCCATGGTGCATACCAGAACCCTGGATGGGCTGTGATTCCCCAACAACAATCATTTCAGGGAGCTTGGGCCATATGTTGCAACCCTGACTCCATTTTCTAGACTTGTTGATGTTATTGAATGACCCGTTGCATCATGACCCGACATGACCACCTGTCCCCACTAAGCTTCCTTCAAATATTCCAAAATTTGAAGGCAAGACTGGTGAGGATCTTGGTGATCACGTCACTACTTTTCATCTTTGGTTCTCTTCCAATTCCCTTAATGACGATTCTATTCTTTTAATATTGTTTTAATGCACCCTCATGGGGGTTGCAATGAAATGGTACATATAGATATTGGGGGGGATGTACGATAATTTTAATCAGATGGTTTTATTCTTCCTCAACCACTTCCAATTTTCGGTTCATTACAATGCCGACATAGAACTTTTGTTGGCCCTTCATGAGGAAAAAGACACCCATATCTCGGATCACATCTAAGAGTGGCATAGATGGAAGAGGTTGATCAAGGCCTACATTCCTCCAATGTTCTTGTTGGAATGGTTTATTAAGTCTTTATTGCCTTATATTTTGAAGGATGTTTCTATATCTAGGGTAACATCTGAAGAGGAAGTGATTTTTAAAACCTAGCAGTTAGATCTCATATATGCTCAGTATGGGATGTTATACGAAATTTTTCCTGATGCACCGAGGTCAAACTACGACCTTAAACAAAATCACGAGCCTCATGTTGATGGAATTATAGGCTCTGTAAATGTTAAATATACAGACTTGGTGAAAAGCCATTTGAAAGAGTTGTCTCTAAGCCAGTATGTAAGAGGACAAGCTTTGTCTATGTCCTCCACTCCCACTCAGTCAATGGATGTGCATTCTATATAGTTGTTGACCAACCCGAATGGTAACCAACAACTAGGAGGGAATAAAAGGAAAGGACATGGTAACAATCGTAAGGGTGGGAAGAATAATAATAATAAACCCAAGGATAATTTTAACAATGATAAATCAAATAATAATGTTGGCGAGGGTAAGAAAGAAAGGAAAAAGGTGAAGTTTCCTTGCAAGATTTGTATTGATGATCACCTTACCCACTTGTGCCCCAAACTTGAGGAAGTTGCAAGGCTCTTATCTATACAGCCCACTGTGATGACTAATCCTTTTACTCATAATAAACACATGGCCTCAAGCTCCTCTAATGCCGTAAATGTGATGAGTGGAAGTCAAAACCCACCGATGCATGAAGGTGATCATCTATGCATAAATATGGTCAACTCTTATATTAATGTAGCCACTCGGTCTCACGATTATAGTTATTCATAGGATGTTCCAGGTCTATATTCTCCCCTTCCTCCAGAGACACATTTACAGATAGAAAAGCCAAAGCCTCTACCTCATATTTTGAAAGGAGTACTCAAATGATGTACCCACATCCCTAATTCTAGAGCTGCCTAGAACTACTCTATTGTCAAAGATATGGGTCAAACCCCTTACGCGATGTCAGCTTTGGAGGTACTCCAGATGTGTCCTTCATAGAGGAATACCTTGTTATCTGTGATAGGAGATCTAGACCCCTGTGGCTCTAAGGTTATCAAGTTTGACATTAAGGATGTTTAGCCTTGCTTGCCTTACCATGTGTCCTTACAAATCCATGTGGATTACTCAAAGTATACCATCAAACGTAATGTTATTGATGAAGGTGTTGCAATGTGCATGATGTCCCTAACCTGTTAGAAATCCATTAGCTCTCCAACCCTCTCTCAATCCCCGACTATGTTGATCGCATTTGATGGTCGTTCTTTCTTTTCCCAAAATATTCTTCCTACGTTTCCAGTCCAATTAGGTGGAAAGATAGTGGAGGTGGATGTCAAGGTGGTTGATGTTCCCCTTGACTATAACTTATTACTAGGTCACATATGGACCTATACTATGACTGCAGTCATATCATCCATTTTTTATAGTTTATGTTTTCCTCACGATGGGAAATCATGACGATTGATTAGTTTTCCTTTGTGCATGCTATCCCCAATGCATTGGTTGGACCTTCGATCCTCGTGATTGACAATTCTCAATCGACAACTGAGGATATTGGTTTCGGAATGTATTCTTCCCTCATGGGTACCTTTGATTTTGTGGCACTAGTTCATCATATCTACACCATTTCCAGTATGTCTTCTTCGTCAGTGAGGTCTGTTACTTTCCACACTTTGTATTTTAACGATCCTTGGACCCTACCTTCCCCAACTATGTCTTTTGAAGTTTGGTCACATATTGGAATGGCAATGCCACTTTCTGCGACAGAGATAGCATATCAGGTTTTTCTTGACTCTATTGTCGACCCAAATCCTATCTCCTTGTAGACGGACGAGGAGGATCCCATTCTCGAGCCCATATGGGACACTTCATCATTTTTCTCACACTATTTACTCAATGATAATTTAACTTTGGATGAAGCAATCTTATAGGCCATGAATGGTGTTGATATGCCATGGGATTGTATGCATCATCACTTTTACTTCCTCCTAGATCTTGTTAGGATCAAGCAAGATGATTTTAGATGTACCTTGGGTCAGATAGTTAGTCACGTCATAGATCCACTAGATACGCATGAGATTTATGCCGAATGAAACATGGCTAGTATCTCTCCTATCGTCACGATTAACATCTCTCGCATTCCTGGTAAAGTTGAAAATGTATATATCAGTGTGGATTGTTCGCTGAAGAAATTCATCTCTACACCGATCTCTTCAAATAATATTAGATGTATTCACTTGGTCATATGAAGAGATGTCAGGAATCGACCCTCTCATTGTCTTACATGAGATTAAAACCTACTTGGATGCTAAACATGTTCGGAAACGACTTAGAGTTGTTAATCCTAAGAAGGCTTGTGTTATTAAGGCAAAGGTGGATAAACTTCTTAATGCAGGCTTTATCTACCCGACTCACTTGACTGAATGGGTATCCAATCATGTTCCCATGAGTAAGAAGAAAGGAACCATCCATGTGTGTATGGATTTTTGAGACCTGAATAAGTCCTATCCTAAAGAAAACTTCCTAACATATTTCATTGATCATTTCCTCGATTAGTGTGTGGGAAGTGAGGTTTTTTCTTTTGTGGATGGATTTTCAGGATACAATCAAATTCAGATTAAACCCGAGGATCAACATAATATGGCATTTATTTTTCCTTGGGGTACTTTCGCATACCGTAAAATGCCTTTCAGCCTTAAAATGCCAGATAAACCTTCCAACGAGCCATTACCTTTTATTTTCACGATCTCAAGCATATAGTCGAAGTTTACCTCGATGATCTCACTACTCACTCTCGCAAGAGAGTGGATCACCCTACCCACCTTTGGTTGGTTTTTGAGAGATGATGGTATCTGTTTAAACCCTCACAAGTGCATCTTTTATGTTAGGTTGGGTTGTATTTTAGGATTCTTAGTTTTTGAGACTGGGATCATGGTGGATCCTTTAAAGGTTGAGGAAATACTTCAATTTCCTCCCTTGCACAAAATTTGTAAGCTTCAAGGTTTACAGAGGAAATTTAACTTCTTACATCGATTTATAGTAAAATATTCCAATATTACTAAGGGTTTCATGCGTCTCTTGAAGAAGGACATTATGTTTATATGAGATGAGTGAGCCCAAGAAACCTTCAATTCTCTTAAGAAATCCTTAGTATCGATGTCATTGTTGAAGCCTCCAGACTACAATAGAGATTACTTTCTTTACATCGTCACGTCTGAAGGGACAATTGGTATGGTTTTAGTTTAGGAGGATGGTGAGATCCATGATCACGTTGTTTACTACCTTAGTCAAAACTTAGTCATCCATGAACTCAAATACTCTCATGTTGAGAAGCTATATTTGGCTTCCATACACGCGGTTCAAATATTACAACACTATATATTTCTTTGCAAAACTACAGTAGTTGTTGATGTCAACGCATTTCAATACATCCTTACTAGGCATATCATAGGGGGGAAATATAATAAATGGATTTTCATCTTGCAAGAGTTTGATCTCGATTTTGCTTTGGTGAAATCCAAAAAATCACTATTTTTTGTCAAGTTAATATTCAACTTCCATCGGTTATATGAGGACGTGTTGGCATAGGGGAAGACCCAGGGTTCAACGCTCAAGAGCACACCAACAAAACCCTAACTACCAGCCCTTTCAGAAACACCTGCGAAGCAGATGAACTCTCACCTGAGGTAGAGGTAGGGGTGGTTGCAGGACTCAGGTGTCTGCAACCTTAGCTGGGACACAGATCTGTGATTATCTTTCTTACAACGCACTTAGCATAAGTTATTCTTTAACATACATTCATTAATACACTTCACAGAAAGCACAGAGAACTGTAGTAATTACTCAGATCTAGCACTTAGCAATGATAAACAGGTTATACTTAATAGATTAAGCACTTAGCATCTTATGTATCATATCTAGCATGCATTCATATCTCATAAGAACAAAGTATCAATAAATCTATCTAAACATATCAGAGCACTTAGCAAGAGAGAGACAAACACATCAGCATAATACACAGAGTTACTGTGGTTCACCCCCACCCTGGGGCTATATCCACAAATTCTTCTTCTATTATTATCTTTTGTAAACCAAGTTACAGCACAAGGCCTTCAAGATCCTACCCCGCCTAGGACAAGAGATCTGCGCAGCTCGCTAGATCATCTTTCCCCGAGTAGATCCAAGCACTAAGTCCTCCCCTAACCCGTGCACTTAGCACTTACAATACTTATAGTAGGCAGAGGGCTCTTACAGTCACATAGTTGTCTAATCACATAGATCTACTTTATGCACTAAGCCATTCACTTTACATCACACACACCCTCTCTATACACATCTCCTACCCTTCTATTTATACATACAAAAGGCCTAAATAAGGGTTGATATCCCTTTCTCATTCCAATATTCCCAAAAAGCACCAAGAGCCCAAAAATCCCTAAAAAGGGGCGAAAATCCTGTGATCTCCTCTTCGTCGTGCACTCCTTCTCTGATTGGATGTCAGAGTACTGAAAACAGTCAAATATGACCAAGTATTCCTCAAAACTTCGTCAAGGGCCAACATGACGTTATTTATGTCAAGTCATAGGACCTCTAGTATGGAGACATATTGATCTATCTTCAAACCTTGAAGTTCTCTCATCATCTTTCTAGAGATGATCGACGATGCATATGATATCAAGCTAAGAACTACCTTGTCATCGGTGACACTTTGTATCATCGAAGCTAGATAATATATTGCATCGTTTATAGAATCACGAGGAGGTTGAGTCTATTCTTAATGACTGTCATAGTGGGGCTTGTGGTCGTCACCTATCTGGGCTTGTGATAGCCCATAAGATATTGTGAGACATTTATTTTTGGTCGTCTATTTTTAAAGATTGTCTCGAAGTGGTCAAGAAGTGTCACCCTTTCCAATTGTTCACTTGGAATATGCGCTTGCATCCAGCCCCTCTTCACCTAGTCATAACCGTTGGTCCCTTCACCAAGTGGTGGGTGGATTTTGAGGATTGTAACCCAACTTTAGTTGGGGGGAATAAGAATATTATCATTTCCATAGACTACTTACTAAGTGGGATGAGGCCATGCCTACAATTAAATCTAATGATAATAGTACAACATTTTTTCATGTTCAATCAAATTATATCCCAGTTAGGAATCCTGAGTGAGATTGTCACTGATCATGGCAGTCGATTTCAGAATGAAATGATGAAATAATTAGCATCAAAACTGGGGTTTAAACATGGTCATTATTCCTCTTAATATCCCCAAGAAAATGGACAAGTAGTGGCCATGAACAAGTCTCTCAAGACCATTTTGCAGAATATTGTTATCCAGAGAAAGTCTGATTGGCATCTCATGCTTTACCCTACGCTTTGGGCATACCGAAAATGGGTTAATACTTCCACTATTGTTTCTCTTTTTCAGTTAGTACATGGTGTGGAGTCGATCCTTCCTATTGAATGTGAAATATCTTCACTTAGACTCGCAGTTAAGCTCCTACCTAACACTTATGATATCGAAGAATGCCTCGTACACCTAGAGAGCCTAGATGAGCAACGTTGAGATGCCTCTACGACTATCAAAGGGAATAAATGACGTGTCAAGGTCCAATATGATAATTTTGTCTGTCCTCAGTAGTACGTTGAGGGTGACTTGGTCCTCTTGTATGACCAAAACAAAGAACCATTGATGGAAGGAAATTTCAACCCCATGTGGCATGGTCCTTATATCGTGTGGTGTGTCTTAGAAAAAGGATCCCATGAATTAGAATATTATGAAGGGAATATGTTGGTTGAGCCCAAAAATGGGCTCTACTTGAAAAGATATTACACCTAAGCCCCAAGGTTGGGAGTAACTCTCTGTATACTAGTGTATCTTAATGTATATATATTTTCCCTTTTGTCATCAGCTTTCTTATCAAGTTTTCCCTTGGTTGCAGATTGCAATGGAGTCTTCAATTTACTTAGGATTCACAGACGGTGCTAGTCGTCATACATGGAACTTGGCTTTTGTCGCTTGGGTTGTTTACTCACCCAATGGTCAACTGGTATATTCATGTGTAGTTTGTCTAGGGCCATCAATGAATAATGTGGTTGAGTATAGCACTGTTATAGATATTTTATGTGATTCCATTTCACATCGTATTCATTCTTTAGAATTTTGCTTGGAATCCTAGTTAGTAGTATGTCAGTTGAATGACATTTTTCATGTGCGATACCCTACTCTACTTCGACGATTCCTACGAGTACGAATTTTGGAATGACATTTTGTTTTTATTATTTATAATCACATACCTAGAAGTTCTAATTATGTATCTAATGCATATGCTAATTATGTTTTATATTGGCATTTTTCACATAACTAAAGTAAAGAAAACACATTCACCAATGTACACATTATAATATAAGTAAAGTCGAAGACCAATGTTTTTTATATTTCATTTCTCCAAAAAATATGGTGTCATGATACAAAATTGGGGCTTACACCCTCAAAATACATATACAACTAATCGATAAAATAACCATGACATATATGCTTGCGGCATTGGATGTATGTCATGGTAGCAGACTATGGCATTTGTGAGATTCCATAAGAGTTGCACCCACACATGGGGCACACCCACCACCTGTCACTGCATCACCTCTGGCAGATCCTCTACTTGAACCGTGGGTATTATGTGTGTCAAATGAGACATGTTTCCCTACACATTTTGAATCAATCTCTCTACATCTCCTCTCGCTAGCTCATCTCTCTGGTTCCTCCACGAGTGTCATTGGAATCCATCCAGTCATTGTAGACCTACGTCTGCAAAACAAAGCATGTTTGTTAAAATACTTGACACCATCCAAAAACATTTTCATTTGTTTTATTCTCTTTAAAAAACACAAAAAAAATGAAATATATTTGAAAATTGTTTCCTACCTATGTCTTCGTAGGTGCAACATGGTGGAAATGGCATGTCTAGATCTCGTCTGAAGTCGTTCCCTGCATAGTGGTATTAATCTAGGGCTCGACTCTAGGGCTCAATCCTGGAACCCACTCGAACGAAAAACTACACATGATAGATGTGAACCCAAAGTTCCTTTTCCTAGCCTATTTGCAATCTTTCAACTAGATCTTCATGGCAGCCATTAGGGAGGTGCACCAATCATATAATATGGGTCGTAAGCACTCCACAAAGTAGAAAATCAGTGGCCTTGATGCCTGGTTTAATGAGTCCGACCCCATGATTTGTGTAAGCACGAGAACGACAATATTTAAACTTAGGTTGTTGATCTCCCTAATAGGGAGTTGGCTCCCTACCTTTTTTGTGCCTGCAACATAGTGAGTGGCAATGTAGTCCTCTATGTTCATGCCACTCCCAACTCCCCTGGCTTTGAGGTTCACCACCTCATCCCAATGCAACAACCCTATAAGAAAGTAGATATCCTCAACTTCAATTCTCAATGGTTTCCCATTGAGGTTGAAGGCCTCTATATTTGAATCCAAAAAGTTCACCAGCATTTGGAGCAGCCTCACTTGAGTCCTCATCCCTTTGAGAGCCCAAAAATTATAAAGCCCACATATTTTTAATCTTAATTGGGCCCCTAGATCTCTTTCCACTGGAGCATCAACTTCCTCATGCTCTCTTTTTTATCCATTCAAGTACCATCCTGCAAGAAAAATCTAATTTTTGAGTCAAACCTCTTTTAAAAAACCAAGTTACAAACTTGTACGTGAGCTGCAATATACACAGTTGTGTATAGGGATGCATACGTGATTTTTTTTTATAACAATTGCATATAGGCCTGCATATACATGAACTGATAATCTACAGCCCACATACACCCTAATCCCTAATTTGCGCATTAAAAAACTCAAAAAATGAAACCTAATATAAAATTATAATCCAGTATAAATGAAGAGGAGGGAAATACTACTTACTTGGTCCAGACGGTTGTCAATTTCGTCGCTCGTAGCTCCTGCAATTGACACTTGAAGGTCGCGGAAAATTTGGTCCAAAATGCGCTATTTGGGTGAAAATGTGAAATGGTATGGTAAAATTGGTTATTTTTACTATTTGTAGAAAAAATTTACCCACTTTACATAGTTTTTGCTAATATTTTTTCAGTGTGGACTAATAGTGCAGTGGAAGGAGTTGGTTTTGGTGGTTTTATCCATGCATTCTTCCAGTTTCTAGCATCATTTCTCTCATTCATGACTTTGGGAGGTATAATTTATTTGACCAACATATAGGATAGGTTGTCACTTCATTTCACACACTTGCATATCCTTTTACTGTGATTCATATGACTTAGGTACGAATCCATTTGTTAGCAACACAGAACCTCCTTACTGCTACTGGAAGTGTCGTTAGTGAATGGTAGAGGCTTACCAAACATGGGTGCCCTAGTTAGAACCTCTATGTCATCTGGTGCCCATGCAGAGATTATTCCACAAATATCAGGTGTCCTTTATAGTTCCAATATGAATATGAATTTGCATTCGAGCCTCATATTCTTACTCATAAGCATGTTGAACTATACCTATGGGACTCCCACAAGTATTTTTTAAGCTCTTTTTTTACTCTCTCAAAAAGAGAAAATATTATTGAGTGAACTTGTCTCTTTCACACTTGTAAATTGGATTTGAAAGGATGCCTATTTGGTGTAAGTTTAACCCTTTTTTGGACCAAGTAGATTAATTTCAGAAAAGGAACATTCTAGTCACTAGTGACTAGAAGAGTTCTCTTGGGTATTGTTTTATACTTTTTCGGGCCTAGAGGACTAAATTTTTGAAAAAGGGAATTCTTTTGAGTTAAGTTGTGATTGCATATCATTCTTTTGCTTACAGTATTGAGCCTATTTTTGGTTCTCGCTTTCGTATTATAAGCCTATTATCTTATCATTTCTCATCATCAGCCAAGAAAAGCCTTATTTATATCCTTTGCAGCTTGACACCCTGTACCCTATGAGGAAACATTCCCCTGAGTGTCCATATTCTTCATGCACCCCCTTGAATTGAGCATAGGTATGTTCCATTATTGTAACTAGTTGTTTATTTGCGACACTTGTTTCCTCCTCTATATCACAACATTCATTGGTCTATGAAAAAATAAAAAAATATGGGCGGGAAAATAATATTATCTCATATTGGCAACACTTGTGTCACCTTTGAATAGAGCACAAACTTTTGAAGTTCACTTGTCATCCAAATTTTGGGTTTAGCATGACCTTAGGAAGTTGAGATCGTTACTTAGAGTTTACTCCTTCGATGAGTTACTCTTCCAGTCCCTATGGAGAGTTTGATTGATGCCTCCTACATCACAAAGTTTCATCATTGAGTCTATGCTGCCAAAGTTCTCCATATGTCTCATGCCCTTGTTCAAAGGATGTCTATGAGCTTGTGTCATCCATTTCTTAAAAATCTTGACTTTACATGTCATCCATACCCTTCGTGTGTCTCATAGTTACATGAAGTTGTAGTCCTACCATGCACCATGGTCCTACTTTCATTATGGGTAGGTATGCTTGAACCCAACAACTAACATCTCCTCATTATTCGTTGACTAGGGGATTTCCCTCGTGTTCAATGAAAATAAATCTATTCACACATTGGAATTCGTGCATTTTCTTGGATGCCATTATCCTTATTGGTGGTTTCCTCACCTTTGTCGGCATTTTTCATTATTGGATGCTATTCAGAGGATCTTTTTCATGCACTACTTGCATCTGGTTCATGCGAAAGACGCACAAGGTCATTGGTTCATGAATAGGTTCTTCATTTGAGTTCCTCCAAATCATTAATCTACTTCTTTGTATCTCATTCTAACTGATGAGAGATTTTTTAATGCTCTCCTTTTAGTGGGTCTCCTTCCATCAACTTCAACTGATCTATTCTGGAAATGAGTCCTAGAGTCCTATGAGTACCTAGAGGCTTGCAGTCATCAGTGCCAGGTTCTCTCTCCATCGACAATTGGGAATACATCAATGTATCCTAGTCGATGGATTATTCAAGTGTTCAACCTCAACACCTTTATTCACATTTGTAAGAATGTACTCGGTTCCTTGATACCTACTTTCGTTATCGGTAGGTTGTCTCGCATTTGTTAATGGTATACCTTAATGACCGATAATCAAACAAAGTCTCATTGTGTTCAACCTCAACTCGTTTATTCACATGATGTAGACTTGCACCTTTGGCGGATCTTGTAGAAGACTTGAAGACATCAGTTCATAGTCACATCTTTCCTGAGTTGTTGCTATCATTCATTGGACTAGTACCTATATGACTTTAGTGATCATGGGACATTAGATTGTACTCAATTGTATATAGATATCTTCAGATTGATTTTGAGACTCTTTTTCACTGGGCCTTTTCCATGACTATGACATCCTATGGCATGTATCTACCTTTTTATTTCCTATTCATGGCCATGAATAGTTGTTTGGTTTATTTCCACATGGATATGTAGTGTAATTCAAGTTGGCAGCCATGTGCACAAAGTCATTATGGATTATAATATTCTTATGAGCAACTAGTTCATCCAGTTGGGTCTCCATTACTCCACTTATGGGAATTATAATGTATTTTGACCATCACAGATACTCCTATGACCTCACACATTAGGGGGCATCTGTCATAGAAAGATTTACCTCACCCCATGCAACTATCTCGTAAGGCCTTTTCCATTTCCCTATGCAAACTTGAAGTTTCTTTTTGCAATTCCTAGAGCTAAAAATTATATTTTTCCATATATACACGCCCTAACAGTTATACAACATGCATATATGCAGGTTTCACCATTATAGTTTGTGTACATCGGGTTTTGTGCCCAAAATTAAAAATTATGTCGGCTTTCCATGTCATGTCACAAGATCCATGATCCTTGACCTTCCATATACTTGAAATGTTCCGAATCGACCCTTCAGTTCCATTTGAAGGTATAAATGGGCCATATCCAAGCAGTGGAGAGGGGAGAATAATTCAAATTTGAGAACAAAGTTACTCTAGAGAAATTATTCACTTCATATTGAGTCTGTATCCCTTTATCCTTTAAAGTATGAACACATTGTTCAACACCCAAGATCTTCCCTCTTTGATGGAGAACCTCATTGTGTCTCTTATATGAGATTGCCTTTGGTGGAGGATTGAAGTGGTGGAGACCTGGCTACAAGAAACTTAGTTTCTCGTTTCCGAGAAGTGCCAACACAGAATTTTGTCATTCATACACTTCTATTGATCATATTTTAACATAAATACTCTTTTCTCATCCAATTAATGTATTGAAAATATTTGAATTGTTATTTTGTGGGCACATTTGTTATGAATATTGATGGATTATGCTATTATATGTGTTAACTGTATATATTATTACCATATGCTTGTGTATATTGGTTTTTGAGAACAAGTTGCAAATGTATAGCTTTGAGTCGAGTGCTCAATGATGGTCTTCTTCGAATGTCTGGATGAGGTAGGATCTTTATCTTGTCTTGTTAGCATCTTTGTTTATGTAGCATACTTGAGACTAGAGTTGATTTCTATAGTCATTCCGTCTGTTGTGGTTTACACCATTCCATAGAGTGTTTTTCCTCATAACATGTGCTTGAAAAAAATGTGGAGAAGAGAGTAAAGGAGATTGGGATTGAGGAGGATGCATCCATACCTGAGAAGGATGTGTCTATTCATGATGATTCTTAAATGTATGTACATTTCACATTAGTTAGTTTTAGTTTGTTTTTATGATGGGTCTTTTATATATAAGTGTTCAAGCTTATTTTTGTTGAATATGCTTATTTTTTTTACTTTTTAAAAATTTGTGTTTGATCAAGTTAATTTTTAATCAAGCCTTTCCTATTCATAGAAGGGTTACTCAACTAGTGTCTATATAACTTTTCAACACTTTGATCAATCATTTTTAAATATATAGAACTCCTATATAAGCTTATCGTCATCTAAAATGGTACATTCAATCTTATTTATGTTTAGATCATGATGAAGACCTAATTTTGAACTTGAGTATTTGATTATTTGATAATAGACTCTATCCCACATCAGAAAAGGGGAATTTTCTAAATTTTCTTCGATTGCATTCTTTGCCTTCTTGTCCAAGAATGGCATAATATGGAGATTTTTGTTTTCTGCATAGAACGAAGTGAATTCCTTCTTGGGTTATTGTCAAACTCTTAACTAATTTCTTACTAACCACAAAAACCAACATTTGTAGATTTACAAATAAGCTATGTGCGTGCATGATCTTATTTATGTTTAGATCATGATGAACACATATTTCAAAGAGAATTTGATTATATGTAATATGAATACATCCCATGTAGAAATATGAAAGATTTAAATGGATTTTGAAGAATGACTTAATATATGTGAAGATTTGTGTTTTATGCATGTACATGAAAGATTATATGAGAACATCTATTCCACCGTAGAAAGAGTAGATAAGTATTTTCTTGGAAGAATGGATTTTAATATGGAGATTTGTGAAATTTCATAGATATAAGTATTTTCTTGGAAGAATGGCTTAATATGGAGATTTGTGAGTCTTT
>ML829044.1:0-13964 GCA_009831015.1 Picea engelmannii | reverse complement strand
GGTGTGACTCATTTGACCCCTACAATTCTATGTGCTAACATCTAGCTCCACAGGGGATGGCATGCTTCATGTGAGATGCCAAGAACATGTAGTTCCAATGCCTTATCCATTCCATCTTTGTAATCTATACTCTATCTATGCCTTGAGAACACCTCTGGTCATTTATTGAAAACTGAAAAACACTCACTGCAAACCAAATGCTTGCATATCAAGCTTATTTATATACACTTCTACACTAATCTATCCAGTTGAGCTTCTTTTCTTGATTGAAGTCATACTTCCAATGCAGCCAGGTGAGTATCAAACTGATGAAAATAACTCCTTCCATGCAACTTTTCGAAATAATTTTCAAGTGATATGAATCTTGCAAAAAGAGGTTAATAAGCAATGGATACTTACAACTATGATCTGAAATCCTACCAACAATTGTGTCATTAGAAACCTTTGAAAAATACAACTCTATGTAAAAATCCACAGGATCATGAAACTTATGACAAGACAATTCTAGTTAGTTAAGAAAACCATCTTGCTCCTCTGTGAAGAATGATTCATCAATAAAATGATGGTACTCATATACTTCACAGCTACTCATATATTGTTTGATGTCTTTTGCAAGTGTAGGTACAGAAATGATAGACATTTCCTCGCTGATCCTTGGATTTTTTTGCTCATCAATAGGTGATAAAGAGAATTCCAACTGCTACTGCAATTCTACTTTATCTTCTTCACTATCATATACTAGTTGGCTACTAATAAGCTTTGTATATGCTTTAGTAAAGATTTGCTCTTCATCATCAGAATATTCGTCAAGGATAGGTTGATCTTTGTCAACATTTGGGAGAACAATCTCATCAGAGGAATGATTTTTATAGACATTTGTTACAAGGACAGATGCATCTACTACATTGCTTCCATTTTCTTCATCATAAGAGCAGTCAATAAAATCTACTTTCAACAATGGAAAACTATGAGAGGAAAGATATGAGTTTTCCTTTATTTCTTCAACATAAACATCTATTTCAGCCTTATAATATGAGGAAACACTTATTGTATGTTGAATATCCTTCTCAAACTCCTCACAACAATTATCAATTAGAAATTCATCTAAAAATAACCTTTTACAGTGCTCATTGAATGCAACATGGAAATCTCTCAAGGACATTATGCTGGAAGCAGGAAGAGAAAAGTACCATTCTCGTGCATGACCTTTTAATGAATGCATGAACATTTTCATCAATACATCCTCATGATGTAGATTCAACTAATCCATGCATTGATGAAACTTACTGAGATGATGTGCAGGATTATCCTCCTTCCTTTCTCTAAATATAGGAAGAAAATCTCCCCATTTTGACATATGAGGTACTAGATGTGGGAAACTAGAAACTGTAGAAAAGTTAAGAGGTGCAAACCTTCGAGCCAAAACAGCAACAAATTCCTCTGACATTCTGAAATTGTGGAGTCGCCACTAGATTTTTCTTTCATGGAGTCGCCAGGTGAAAAGTGCAGTCAATATTATGTCAGCAACCTCTATTCACCATCAAAGACTGGAGCTAGGCTTTGTCGTTCTCCGCAGGGAAAATCTTAAACAACGGCGCCAAAATGTTAGCACTGAGAGTCACCCTCAAACTGCTAGAGGATAAGCCCAGTACCCATTTGATTTAAATGATTAAAACATGTTATACTTGGTGGATCAACAAGAGAAGAGTAAAAGGGAGGACATCAGACTGCTTGTAAATACATTCTATTGGGCATGGAGTTATAACATTCTGCAGATCACAAGCAATCAGGTTTCCTACCAGACAAAAGGCTTATGCAAATATGGGTAGAAGAATAGAAGGTAAACAAAAATAAGAATACCCACATAGCATAGATCCTTTCTGTAGAATAGATTAAAGAGTGCTTGAATAATAATCAATGATTAACAAGCAATTACCACAAATCCTTTACAGCTCATGAATCCATTAACCAAAGGCATCTTTTGATCTTCAAAATCTGTAAATATTACTCAAGCAAGATGAAAATAAATAATGGAAACAAGATAAAAACAGTCTGTTATCACAACTTTCATGAATCTCTAATGGTAGAAATGCCTACAACACATGCCCTTAGGCTTACAAATGAGCAACTCAACTGCTCCTCTCTAGCTCTCTCCTCTCTTGGATCATGAATCCACCCCTTTTCTTATCAAAACTCTTTCATATATAGTGAATGATCTCTATCTACCCTAAGTAGGTCGAAACCAAGGAGTTACATAGGATCCTCCTCCATTTAGGAGTCTTGTTACAAAAGATTCCAAAAAAAACCTAACAAATTCTTATTTGTCCGGATCTTGCCTATTGTGGTAAATTCCTTTTGAAACAGGTCATTCTACTTGATATGGATATGGAATACATGTCCAACTAACTCCTCGGAGACCATTCAAACCTTCCCTGACAGTTGGCAGCCCTCCCATAGCTCGAATTTGTCAGACTGTTAGAGTTCGTAACACTTGTGACAGCATGTGCTGCAAACTTTCCTATAGGTGATGTTTTTATTTTTTCTGCAAAACTACGAAGTGGGTCAGGATAAAAAAAAATTTAGCAAGTCAAAAACACCATGTTTTTCCTTCACACCAAATTTCAGAGGAACCCAGATGGGAATTCAAAAGTTATAAGCAAAACAATCCTCTATTGTGTGTTAATTTCTTACAAATTGTCATAAATTACTAGTTCGTAGCGTCGACTCTGCAAACTTTCCTATAGAAGTCTTTTTCACTTTACCAAGGTTTTTATCATCTCAAAATTATATCAGGTGTCCATTTATGCTGCAAAGATTCATTATATTGATATATGACTTAGAGGAAAACACCACAACTGATACTCATGGCTTACAACTCATAGCCATCACCCAAAAATGTTGTAAAATGCATAAAAAAAGGTTAACAGCATTTGCAACTTTAAGCTTGCTTCATAAAATGATCAACCACAGATTTTAAATTGGATAGGGGTAGGAATTCACTCATTTAAGGTTGAAATTGAAAGGATGCAAAAGATGAAAGTTTCAACAGTCCTAGAATAGAGGGTTTGCGGCACAGTTCGCAACGCTCTATCTACCAGTTCACAGCACAGTTCACAACGCTCTGTCTACCAGTTCGCAATGCCTGTTCGAAACCAAATTTTCTTACTTCTAGGAGGATATTAGGATATCCAATGACACGATCCCTGAAAATTTGTTAAAAATAGGCTATGAAAACAATAAAATCCCTTAGCATGATCCAAAATGTAATGATGGCAATGAATGCATGGAGTACTTGAGTATGCTACGAACTCTCCTAGTGAGTTAGCAGCACATATAGATTCAAAATTGATTTGACAGCTAAGCGGATAAAAGGTGACAAAGGAGGATTTTGTGTACCACATGGAGGTGTGACATGTCAAGGTAAAAATCAAAGGTGTGACTCATTTGACCCCTACAATTCTATGTGTTAACAGAACTCATCTACCTTTTTGTTATATATGATTTTGGTCACCTATGACCTGAAATCCTAATAGAGACTTCTTAATCTTCTAAATATATAAGTTTGAGTCTTTATAGGCATTTTTTAGATAGTCCTTCCTTGTACTCGTGCATTTCCTTGATATATATATATATATATATATATATATATATATATATATAATGCACAAAAAAGTATGAGCTTTGAGTGGGATAAATGGAATGTGTACACTTATACATCCTATATCTCAACCTTCAACCACCAGGACTAACTTTTCTCCATATAAATCAGAGGTTCAATGATGGATTGGGATTAGCTTTTCTAGCTCATAAGTCATTAGGAGAATTGATTTAGTCCCAATTCCTCACCTTAGGAATAAACCCTTATTTTCTACAAGTCTGACATAAGGTCTCTTAGGGTATTACAAAGCTACCTTTGGCTCCTCGATTGATTGGAGATCCTTTTCCTTGTTATGTGAGATAGTTTTAAAGGAGGTTAAGATTAGAGGGACCTAGGTTGGGTGAGAAGGTTATCAACAACAAATGCAAGTACATATTTTTTTTGTAAAACCTCTTAATTGAATACATAGATCTCCCTTCTTCCCTCTTCCCCCAATTATGATGCAATTCATAGTTAATAGTTTGGTATTCATGTTATAGAATTGGACATTAGAAACTATACCCCTATTATTAGTTTCTTTTATGTTTTTGGATATACTTCCATTACAAGAAATTTTATATAACAAATGAGAAACGTATTTGATTTTTTAAGTATGTGTAGGTGTTAGAAGGATCTTGGTGTTGGAGAACCATCTAACAGACTAGTGATTAATGAGAAGAAGAAAGAACATTATAAAAGGTATCCCCTCTCTCTTACTTTTCATTTTACTTATATAAGTATCATTTAGGAAAGAAGGAAAATAGACAATTATTTTTCTTTGATGGCAAGGAACCAACCCCTTGTTGGGGAACCAAAATATTATCCCATACCATATTTCCTAGAATGCTTCTACCCTTAAACCTTCTTTAAATGTATATTTGCCCTTTGCTTTATCATTATCTAGACTTGTTACCTTCATAAGTATTTATTTCATACCTCTGACATCATCAATTCTAGCTATGGGCCCTTGATCTTTCTAAATATCTTTTGAGGTCTCTCTATTTTTCTCTATACTCACCTTCTATTCAATATTGGGAATTATTTCTAGGCATGCCCCATGGCATGACAATTCAGGCATCTAAATGAGAATTTACAACAATACAAAGTTTTAATGTATTTCCACTTACCCCATTCTATATCCATATCTTCGAGAAGTCCTTCCCATAGGTCCAATACCTCTAAAATTTTAGAAACTTTCCTATCTACTTTTGACAAAAAATTCACCTCTAAATATATGAATTTACCCAACCATCCCTAATATCTTTGAATGCTTCTTTATTCCATAGTTCCATGGGAATACCAAGAAGCTTCATCCAAATTAGTTGTGCATACTTGGTTTCCTTCTAGGGATCGAAGCCTTGGGGACCCTCTTCAAATCTAAAAAGGGTGGACCCCAAAACCTCTCGTTGCCAACTTTTTTTTTCCGCATTGGCTTCTAAACAAAACTCAAAGGCTATCCATATGTGGGTTAGGATATGAGAAACTAGAGTATACCCCAACCCTCTCCATCTGTGAATGGAAAATTCCTTCCGACACTAGTTTCCCAATGAAGCACCCTATTAGGGATTTTTAATTATTGAGGAAATATCCTCCATTTTCAAGTCCTCGCCCAAAATAGCTTAACCCTCTCTGTCTTATCCCTAACACACTTTTCGTTTCATTTCTCTACTAGAAATTATGATTATTCCAATTTCTCCTTCTCACCTCTAGCTTTCTCTCTACCTCCAAACAACTCCTCCTATGATAGAGCTCCTAACCCCAGTATAAATCACAATCCATATGATAAACAATGAATTATGCATGGATCTAGAACCTCATTCCTTTCGTCATCTCTCTAATTGCATCATTTCCTCCACCTTTGCAGATGAGAATGAAGGTATCACTACATTGTATTAGGTTGCAATAACTTCATTTCTAACATCCTTCTCAATCTTTATTGGGATTTTGATGGATGGTATTGTCAGGACCTCACCCTCCACATAATAGGCTTAACATTGTACCATATCACTTTGCACATACTTAATATGTGGTAGTTTCTTCTCCCTTATAACCTTCACCAAGTAATTATTCAAAACTCCTAATGTTTGGATTTGAAAAGTTTCTTCATATGAACCCCCTTGTCCCTTATAGTTATAGGAATTTTAGAATATTACCTCAATTCCTTACCTTTGCTCTTACTTATCTTCAATTCTTTCTTTAGATTAAAATCCCTAATCAATTGTTATTGTTCAATAAATTCATCCCTATACCTAAAGATTGGTTTTAAAAATTCCTCTTTCCCTTCGTAATTCACCAACTTCTCCCTTTCCATCTCTCTTTCTCGTAATCCTAAATGTGTATGAGTTTCATCACTTATAAACACTAATATTAAAATAAATTATTAGTCCCTGTCGAAGGCATAGAGGGACTATAGTGATCGATAATTCATTGACTTCATATTAATTTGTCCTTTGACTATAAATTTTCGCATAATATCTATTGTTCGAACTAGAGAACTAAAAACATTATTTTTTATACAATAAAAAAAAACCTTATATGTCGTCATCTCATTGGAGAATAGATTCGAAGTCTTATTGCCAGCTTCGTTATTGCCAATGTTTTAAATGTTAACATATCCAAAGTTTTGAGCATCTACATTCTATTTGAATTTTTATTATTTTTATTTAAATGTTTACATATCCAAAGTTTTGAGCATCAACACTCATTTTTAAGTACTTAAACACGCCTGACACAATGCATTCTTTTTTAAATGTTTACATAGCGTGAGGCCCTTAAACAATCTCGATAGCCTTAAATGTTTACTTAACAGGCCTGTCACAATACATTTTCCTCCAATTTTTGGATACAATCTAATATTAAAATAAATTATTACTATGTGATTTGCATACTTTATCACTATCAAAATTTTAGAAAGCTATGAACAAGGATGATTAATTTATATCTTAAATAAACTTTTTAAATATTTACCTCATTAAAATTCACTTTTTCCCACCATAATGTGGGTTTAATATTTCTTATTTAGACTTATTCAAACCCAGATGGTAAACTATATTAAAAAATTATTTTATTTTTTAATAGCAAAGATTGTCTTACTTCCTCGATTTTCAAAAAAATGACATAATTATAAAACAACTATTTTATAAAAAAATAAAATTATTTAATCAATTTGTTGTTTTTTTGTACGTAAGCAATTTTCTATTAAAATATAGACAAAATGCATAGATATGTCATCATGTCTAATATTCGACTCAGATATCTATCAGACTTAAAAGTCTATTATCCTGCCCAGGGGAAACCAGGCCAATTGTCAAAAGATCACATAAGTAATATAGTTCATATAGAAATATTTAGCTACTAATAGGCCTGAGACAGTACGACCAAAAGAGAAATATAAAACTATAAAAACTAGCAGACCCAAATGGTAAAAACCTTAAAAAACAACATGATTGTCATCCATCCAAATCATTAACCTGGGGTGCCCTTGGCATGAGAGGCATCAAGTTGAGTCACTTGAGGGGTAGGCTGAGAGCTCGAGGGTTTTCCCTTGTCATTTTCCAACTATAAGACGCCACCATGTTTTATAACAAACCAAGATACCATTGTTATCAGCAGGTTGGTTTGTCTCTCCAGGGCTTCCAGGCATTGAATGAATTTTCTGAACTCCTGCTCCTGTGACCTCATACCCTAAGCTACCATCTTCTTAACATGCTAGTATAGCTCCACTGTGTGGTGGAATTTGGTGCCTTTGTCCCTTGTGCAATCTAGGTCAGGAATAATGTTCCCCACTTGTTTGTCAACATCCTCATCCTATGTATATGTGTGCTTAGTCCAAAACCTCCTCCTCCAAATTCAACACAGTTTCCTTGTGAGCCAGAGCTACAATAAACTAATAGTGAGCAGAAGTCTCTTTAGCTATGAGAGAAACACTCATTTTGCACTCAACAGAAGGCTTTGCTTTTCATTTTCTGTGAGCCATGAATAACCAGATCTGAGAATGCTAACCTCTTCGAGCTTTAGCATAATGAGAAACAATGATAACAAGAACCAACTAATGCATAATCTTACCTGAATTTAGAAACCTCCTCCCACGCTTAAACATAATGTTGGCCAAGATGGATCCAGTCAGGTCACTGGTGAGCATTAAAGGGCACATTTCCATCATAGACCAGAGAAACTCAAGTCTCGTACACATCGACATCCTGCATCATCCTTTGATCATGATGCTCAGTCAATCTTTGGTCCAAGTTTGGAGCACCTGGTCCTATCGTGAACGCATGAACCTCGGAAGTGACAGACGTCGAGAAGACTAAGGGAACCTCCAACATATAACCATTATTTCCCACCCTTTCATCAGCTGTCAAATTCTCCTGGCCTGGGGAGCCATGTGTCACCCGATCCGGGTGAATAAATTTGTTGATTTAAATATGTAAGAAGTTTTGAAATGTCCAACATTTCAAGTGAAGACTTCACCACTCAAAACATGCTACATATACCCAACTACACTTGTATTTATAGTTAGAATTAATGTATATATAAATACATTATATTTATGGTGAAAACTAATATATTAAATAATTGGGAAAGCTATATACAACCTATTATATTTATAAATGGAATCAACATATCAAATACATTATATTTATTTTCCAAAGTGAGATATTAAATGATTATGTAAATTTTGGTATTAAAAAATTATTGTTTCATCTAAATAATAATATATTTATCGTCCAAAGTGATATATTCAATTATTATGTAAATTTAGTATAAAAAAATTATTGTTTCATTTAAATATTCATATATAACTTAATTACATTCATTACATATTGAGATTAATTGTTATCTTATCTCATTATTAATTATATTAAATTATAAATAAAATAATTTATCAATTATTTTATATTAAATCTGGAGGGGGGTAGGGTATGTATACTTCTGTAGACTTTACCAGTCAAATCGATGGGTGGAGGGGGGTCCCTTATCACACAAACAAGGGGGTCTCATACACCAATTTGGTGTCAGGCTTGGTCATGACCATAAAAATTGATTATTATTATTATTATTAAGTAAAAAAAATATGAAACTTACATATCTTATTAAAATTAAAAGTCATATAAGTACATAATATTATTGGATAAAAAAACAACAAAAAAATAAAAAAATATAAATAAGTATGAAAATAAATAAAATTAAATCAATTGTTGAATACATTATCAAATACATTTGTAGGATATGGGAGATGCACACTAAATATGGTCAACAATCCACTTAAAACTACCCTATGGTCCCAATGTTAGTTGTCAACTCAAAAATTAGGGCCAAACGATGAGATGAGTCAATGATGGGAGTCCTTTTTTATTGAACTTAGAATATCCCATATAAGTTTCAGTGGGGATCATGATGATTTAGTATGGGCAATGAACAAGACCAAGGGTGAATACATTGTCAATCTTTGCTATCTATGTCTGCAATCCCTCGGCCCTGCAAAGATCAGATGGTGGTGGTCAAAATTGTGGAAGGTTAAGGCTCCACCTAAGAGTATAATGTTCATGTGGTTGATTTTGAGTAATAGAGTATTGACTTAGGAAATTCTTCAAAAGAGAAACAAGATAATACTTGGAAGTTTTTCATTGAATAAGGAATATGAGGATACTACCACTCATATTTCCTTGTCTTCTCCATTCTCTATGCAGATCTGAAAGGATTTGGATACTTTGTTGGGTTTTTAGGATTTGTGGCATAAAGAGATTGTGGATATAAATTTCCAACAGTGATTTATAAGGAGAGAGTCAAATCCTTTTAGGGCAATTCCATTCTTAGTCACTTGAGGAATTTTGCTAACCCACAACTAAAGTTTATTTGAAGATAAATCAATCCCATATTTTCACATCTTTGCCCAAGTATTGGCTTTGTTTCTAGTTTCAAAACCTAATTTAAGTATAACGAAGCAGAGGGTTGTGGGAGCACTTTCGGTGGATAACTCTTATGTTTGGAGTTTCTTCAACTGGGTAGGTAGACATGCATTTTGGATTTTGTTTTATTTTTATTATACTCTCATTTCTTCACTACAAAGGCTAATCTGGGAAAAGGAACAAACAATGTTGGGGAATTCAAGGATTTACTTCTCCTTATGAAATTTACACTTAACAAAGGGATTGTTAGGCTTTATATTCTCGAGGATTATGCTCTAGCTATAAATTGGATGCATGATTACTTTCAGGTCCATAATGTTGGTTTATCCCCATTGGTGAATCATTTGAAGGAGATTTCAAGGTTGTTTCAAGAGGTATATTTCAAGCATGTCTATTGGGAGCTCAATGTCCAGGTTAATACCCTTTCTAAAGATGGTTTACATTGGATGAAAAATCCAATCATTGAAGATAGATATCAATAGGGGATTTAGTATCTTACAAGTCCACTAATGTTTTTGAGTTTTATTTTTTTATGTGTAGGTTTCATTGTAATTTTTTTACAAGGTTTTATATGGTTACTTGATAGGTGTTTTGATGAAATGTAATGTAAGTCCTTTGGACATGTCAATTTTAGGATTATCTTTCTAATGAATAGTGGATATAACTATAGGTAGTTTCAGTGATATGTACAGACAAGAGCACAAACTTTGACAATTGTGCATCGTGCATCACTTGGAATGTTTTTTTAATTCTCCTTGAATAAACAAACATTTTTTTCTTGGAAAAAAAATATTGTCAAATACAAAAATAAATAAAAATTAACTATATTGAAACAAACTTAAAAATTATATTAAGTTATTTATAATGTTATAAAATCATATTAGATAGACATTGAAATTTGAAATGAATTATGCATTATTTTGAAATTTAAAAATTGTTTATTTTGAAATTGGAAATATATATGTTAAATTGAAATTGTTCATATTGACAAGGCATTTAAAGTTAGATTTGTGAGGTGTAATATGAGTGGTTGTGTGATGGAGTGTTATTCTTCCCATCTAGGTTATATTCTTATGAGTGACATGTTGAGCTCATAACGAGTATATTATTGTAATGACATGTCCTCATTTTATATATTGTTAAAAAAAACAATAATAGAAAATACCATTCTTGTCTCTATTTGGAACTTTGTGCCTCTCTATCCATATTAAAAAGTAGAAAGCATAAGGCCTTCAAACCCTCACGCAACATGGATAGAAGCTAGGTGATATTTAATGGTGAAGATAGAAGCCAAGTAAAATGTGTTGTCAGAGAGGTTGTACACGTTGTGCAGCTTCCATGTCGATTGTGGCTAGCCCAAAATGGTTGCAAACTTAAATCGAGCCTCGTGAGTTATGGGTTGTTGTTGACCCATAATGGCTGAAAACTTAAATCAAGCCTCATGAGTTATAGGTTGCTAGAAAATAATTGAAAAAACATGGAAGAAAAGCATAAGGATTTCAAACCCTCATGCAACATAGATAGAAGCTGGGTGAAATTTAATGGTGAAGATATAAGCTAGGTATAATGTGTTTTCAAAGAGGTTGTACATCTTGTGAAACTTCGATGTCAATTGTAGTTGACCCAAAATGAATACAAACTTAAATAAAACCCCATTAGTTGTAGGTTGACATGAAAGAATTGAAAAAATATGGAAGAAATGCATAAGGCCTTCAAACCTTCACACAACATCAATGGAAGTTGGGTGAAATTTAATGGCAAAGATAGAAGCTAAGTAAAATGTGTTGCTAGAGAGGTTGTACATGTTGTATAGCTTCCATGCCAATTGTGGTTGATCCATAATGGATGCAAACTTAAATAAAGCCCCATGAGTTGTAGTTTTCCAGGAAAGAATTCAAAAAATATGGAAGAAAAAAATGTTTATAAATAAACATAACAACATATGGATTTGTGCACCTAGTAGCAGTAATACTTCCACCGTTAAAATAATTGCAACTCTTAGATACTGAAAATTAGTGTAAAACCTGATCTGAATTTATGAGATGAACGAAATGAATAATAGACTGAATACAATAGCATAGATATACGAAGAACAACAACAGATATCCATTGAACAATAACTTATATTGAATAAATAAAATAGGTTGAAACTGTAAAACTACAGAACTGAAAACAACTTGCTCGAATGGTAGTAGTTATCTCTAAGAAGAGATGTGGATGTTATGTGCATCCATATGAGCATAATGATTACAATGAGGCTCTAGAGGCCTTTTTAACATTACTCATGAATTCCAAAACCCTAGACATCCAAAGACCTAACCCTAGGAGATGAAACGCCAAAATTTATGTGGGCCTCGATGGGTAAGTTAGTACCTCAACTTCCCAGGGTCCTAACTTTTTCGTACAACCTTCATTTTAGGCACGTGATAGCCCATTGGAAAGGTATTTTCGAGAACTACACATTATGTCGTCAAACTTTGAC
Organism: Picea engelmannii; assembly: GCA_009831015.1. Lineage (NCBI taxonomy): Eukaryota > Viridiplantae > Streptophyta > Pinopsida > Pinales > Pinaceae > Picea > Picea engelmannii. The sequence goes on along the minus strand of ML829044.1, from coordinate 1,936 downwards.
TCTGTCTTCATTTTGACTATGGCAAGGGAACAAATCATTTTTTAGGGCCCCAAAATGGCCCTAGAAGTACATAAAGATGCACTGACATGAAAACTTCCAAAATAAGCCAGTTGGATTAGGTGGGTGGCCACCAATCTCCACCTGGAAGATGTGTAGGGATTCAGACAACCCCGGAAGTGTAGAACCCACAATTACAAAGAATTATAGAAGAACGTTTTGAACTAAAAACTGTCAAGATGAGTTAGTTGGAATAGGTGGGTGGCCACCAATATCCACCTGGATCAAAAAAACTATGAAATCCTCGTTGGGTTTTCCCTTAATACATTTTCCTCATTACATGCCTCCCTCGCTATATCATAGGCTCAAAACTTTATGTGCAGAGGACAACTAAAATAAAATTAACTTAGGAAGATTTTAAAAAATGAATAAGAAGAAGAAGTGAGAGCACCATTAGATCATGGCAGCCTAGCAATAAAATATTTTCTCTTAAGGAATAAGGCATCAAGGATGAATATTATTTATCCATTAGGCTCTGGTAGTCAAGAATAGTGGAAGGAGACCCTACATAACAATATTTAGTAAAGGGTCATCTAAGTTGTTTGGATGATATCATCCTTCCTTTCTGAGGCTTTCCAATCTTATGCCTTTACAAATCCTTTGTTTCCCTTATGACAGATCATTTGACTTGGGTTCTTAGAAACATAAAATCAATTCGACTTTGGGAGGATATCAACATGGGAAGTATACCACTCCTCTTAGGCTTGATATTTTGGGTATTTGATCATGGCTCTCTTAAATGGTATTAGAAAAATGTATGATATATCATGTTGGAAGAAAGGGGATTGGGTAGCTTGGTTAGGATGGAATACCTTTCATCTCTCTAGTCCTCTCTTGGAATTGTTTAAAGTGTTGACTTGGTTTTCCATATGTGTCACCCCATTTCACTCTGATATGTTTGATTGAAGGGGTTGAGAGGTAAACGATGGAACATATACAATATACTTTGGGCAGAAGGGTGTTGTAATATACTTGAGATATATTAAAAAATATATATACTTTGGAATAGAGCCTGTGGAAACCCATCAGGCACTTCCCCTCATTTCAAGGATGGTACCCGGGGTAAGCCAAATTTTGTAGAAAGTTGAGGCTTTTTTGATAGCTTGCTCATCTAAGAGCTCAACATGTCACTTGCAAGAATTGTACCTAGGTGGGGGGAAAACACCCCTCAGCACAAAACCACTCAGGATAAACCCAATTGACTTGAGATATATTAAATTTATTATCATAGTGTAAGATATATTAAATTTGTTATCATAATGTCATAATAGTCATAAGGCAAATATCATGTAATAATAGGCATAAGATGATTATTATGTAATGTATCATTAATATGTAATAATGATAAGGCATTCCCTTTGGGAAGGACGTGACTTATCACTATGAATAATAACTATTTATCCCTAAAGGAATATATGGATTTTTTTTGTGTTATAAAGGATGCTCAGGTGAAGTGACCTAGAGGTACACTCAAAGTAGTATTAGAGCAGTTTTTTCGCTAACCTGTGGCCGAGTATATATATATTTTTGGTGGTTCCACTAATCTATGATCAAGATTATTTTGCTAGTGACATCTAAAAAAAAGTTGTTCAATAACTCTAGGTTGGTGGCCCACTCTTTATTTTAATAATAAAGAAAAAAGAAGAGGAGAAGAAGAAAAAAAAACTTTTCCAAATAACTTATAGGCTTGTGGCCAAAAATCTTGGATAGAAAAAAAGGTGCACGTAAAGAAGTATAAGTCAAACAAAGATTTCATATTTGGAAACAAGTGAATTTAATTGCCATGTACATGGTAAGAAAACATAATTAAAAAGGAAAGTTTCAAAGTATCTTTTAAAGTACACGTATAAAATATTAAGTCAAGAAAGATTCCACAGTT